>BLBF01000044.1:24073337-24152390 GCA_015471245.1 Laticauda colubrina | reverse complement strand
GAGAGAGAGAGAGAGAGAGAGAGAGAGAGAGAGAGAGAGAGAGAGAGTACTGTGTTAGTTTATTGTGGTGAGGAAACTAGTGCTATCAAACTCCTATCAAAAGAGTTTGCTATCAAAAGGGATATTTTCTGTCTCTCTTTTTTTCTATTCTTACGTTATTTGAGTTTGCGTTAGTTAAAGCATTTAAGAATCCTTGTATCACCTCATTTTGATTTATAATAGCAGATTGTTCCTGAAAGAATCCATGCCTTGATTATTCATAATTGATTTATGTCAATGTGTGAAATGTAGGTTTCCTGTGGGAATAAAAATGCATACTATATCATAGCAATTTCCTATTGTCTTTCAGCCAAATGCTTTTTTCCAGTTCTTTCAGAGCAATTAATTCTGCATCTAAATTAATATTGTATATACGGTATTGAGATAATGGTTTTGCATAAAATAATTAATCAACTAGTAATATTTTGAACTAATAAAATATGGGACTTAGAGAATCTAAGAGGTTCAAATCCTTAACTATTGTGGAACTCACTGAATGATTTGGGCCAGTCATCCTCTCTTAACCCACAGGACTGTTGAGGGCAAAATACTGTGTGATATACAAAATTCAAAATGACTCTGTCATTATGTTCTATTGCTTGCGTTTGTGTTACACTGAATTCTAGTATGACGTGGTCGCTCTCACCCAAGATTCCTTCAGTTTCAACTCCCTCTCTTACTTCTTCTCTGTTTGTAAGAATTAAGTCCAGTATGGCTGTCCCTCAAGTTGCATCCTCTACTTTTTGGACAATGTTCTGTATGTAAAGTGGGTGACTCCAAATCTACAAACCTGATTGGTCAATAAAATGAACATTGGATTGGTTCACTAGGAACCAATCCAAAGAGCTGCTAAAAGGCGGCAAATCTAAACAACTGCCATTGGCTGCAAGCAGGCAAGCCAGCCTGTATAAAAGGCTGGCCTCAGCTTCAGCCAAGTGTTCCTATTACTGAGTAAGTTAAAGAATAAAGTATTTGTTGTTGGAACCTGGTCTACCTCGTGTGTTTTCCGAACAAAACACTGGCGACGAAGGTGGGATCGTCCTGAACGGAAAAACCTGCACGCGGTGATAAGAAGTCCAGATTACAACCAAGATGTCTGGAAACAACGCACCGCCCGCACCCTTCAATCCCAACGAAGAGGATTGGGATTCCTATGCTGATCGCTTCCAAATGTATTTGGAGAGCAATGAAATGGAAGGCATTTCAGAGCAACGCAAGAGAGCTGTGTTCCTGACGCACTGCGGGCCAACAGTTTTTAAGATGGCAAAGGCCCTTGCGAAGCCCCGGGACGTTAAACAACTAACGTGGACAGAATTGCAAAGACTCCTCAAAGCACACTACGCTCCGATGGTGTCTAACTTAATAAAGCGACACGAATTTTACCGCAGAGACCAGAGAGAGGGAGAGACCGTCGCCGATTTCATCGCTGCCCTCAGACAAATAGGGGGTGAGTGTGAATTTTTGAACATAGACGAGGCAATGAGGGATCGCGTGGTGCTGGGCCTGAGAGACTCGACCGCACAGAGTAAATTGCTCAACAAGCCCAACATCACCGTTACCGAAGCCATCGCGGAAGCCACAGCCGCTGAAGCCGCGAAAAAATCTGTGGTAGCCATTAAAAAGATGAACACACACAGCGAAGAAACACCAACCAAAGACAGAAAGCACCCTGCCACCACAACCCACTACAAAGAGTCGGGCGAAACAATTGAATCGAGCGAAGAGGACGACGAAGTCCACCATTTGCTCACGAACAAAAAAGAGCGCAAAAGGAGAAATTGGCAGGAATGTGCTGGCTGTGGAGGAAACCATCCCCGAGCCGAATGCAGATTTCTCGATGCCATCTGCCGGCATTGCAAAAAACGAGGGCACATCGAGAAGGTCTGCAGGAACAAGAAATACTACAGCCCGACGAGACGCAGAAATTCCCCAACACGAGCCGAGCCTAAACGAGCCGAGAGAAAGTGGCAACAAGAGAAGCGAGCCAATACACACCAAACTGTCATAATACAGAGCGCTCAGACGGAAAGTGGAAAAAAAATTAAAGTCATCGTGAAAATCGAAGGAAAACACTGCAGGATGGAAGTGGACTCGGGGTCCTTCCTCTCCATGGTATCGTGGGACACAATAAAACAGCTAGTCCCAGGTATCAAACCCAAAGAACTGAAGAAGCAGCACCTAACCCTCAAGGATTATCAGGGAAACCAAATCCCTGTGGTAGGCATGGGACAATTCCGAGTCGCCTACAAACATCACGTCAAGGTGCTTCCGCTGACCATAGTCGACCAAGACAGACCAAGCCTCCTGGGCATCGAATAGTTCGCACCATTGGGCATCGGGATGACCGGGGTCGATCGAGTGACTACAACCGGCTGGGAAGACGACCTCATCTGAGAATTCCAGGACGTGTTTGACGGCTCACTTGGCAAGTATCGGGGAAATCCCATTTCTTTCAATCTAAACCCCCAAATAGCCCCACGAAGAATAAAAGCCAGGCGAGTTCCTTTTGCACTAAAGGCAAAAATAGAGGAACAGCTGGACAAATTAATAGCCCAAGGGGTGTTAGAACCTGTGGACCATGCCAAGTGGGAAATGCCTATTGTCACACCCATTAAACCTGACGGGTCCATCAGAATCTGTGGTGACTATAAGGCTACCCTGAACCACGCATTAAAACCAAGCGCATACCCGGTGCCAGTAGTCCAGCATTTGCTGCATTCCCTGGGAAAAGGCAAAGTTTTCGCCAAACTCGACTTGGCACAAGCCTATCAACAACTCCCAGTGGACCCAGAAACAGCAGAAGCACAGACTATAGTCACCCATAAGGGCGCATTCAAATGTCACCGGCTCCAATTTGGAGTAAGCGTGGCCCCTGGCGTCTTCCAGAGTCTGATGGAACGCCTTCTAAATGGCATACAAGGAGTCGTTCCCTATTTTGACGACGTCCTAATCTCGGCCAGAGATGAAACTCAATTAAGGAACAGACTCAAAGAAGTACTAACTAAGTTTAGGGAATCTGGCCTCAAGGTAAAAAGAGAAAAGTGCTGTTTAGTTAAGAACAGCATCGAATTCCTGGGCTACTCAATAGACGGAGAGGGTATCCACCCCACAGACAAAAAAGTTAAAGCAATCAAAGACGCTCCTGAACCAAGAAATAAAACCGAACTACAAGCATTCTTAGGATTAATTAATTTTTATAACGTGTTCCTGCCAAACAAAGCCACTATAGCAGAACCGTTACACCGTCTGCTAGACAAAAAGGCAACTTGGACTTGGGGTTACAAAGAAAAAAAAGCCTTCCAAAATATTAAAAGCTTGCTGACATCAACAAACGTTCTCATCCAATTTAGCGACACTCTGCCATTAACAGTGACCTGCGACGTCTCACCATATGGAGTAGGTGCCATCCTGAGCCACCAACTACCTGATGGCAGAGAAGCACCCGTCACATATTACTCTAGGACTCTATCAAAAACCGAGCGGAATTACAGCCAATTGGACAGGGAAGCTCTAGCAATTGTCGCTGGAGTAAAACGATTCCACGAATACTTATATGGGCGGACTTTTCAAATCATAACGGATCACAAACCGCTAATGGGGATTTTGGCGGGAAACAAGCCAACACCTAATATACTGTCCCCAAGAATGACGAGATGGTCAGAGTTCCTAGCAGCTTATTCCTACACTCTGACACATCGGCCAGGGAAACAAATTTCCCATGCGGATGCTTTGAGCAGAGCACCCTTACCAGCAACCGACGCAGACCCGGCACCAGCGATGACAACGCTACAAATCGAGACTTGCCCCGATCTACCCATATCGGCGTATGATGTCGCCAGAGCCACCGCGAAAGACTCATTGACTGCCCGCGTTCTTAGCTGGGTAGGTAAAGGCTGGCCGGAGAATCAAAAAACTGAAAACTTTAAACCTTTCCGGTCCAGACAGACTGAACTTTCAATCCAAAAGGGGTGTTTGTTGTGGGGTGATCGGGTAGTAATCCCTGCCAAATTACAGCCCAGGGTACTTAAGTTGTTACATGAAGGGCACCCGGGAATGGTTAAGATGAAAAGCCTTGCCAGAAGTTATGTTTGGTGGCCGGGTATTGATAAGGACATAGAGTATTGGGTAAGCTCATGCCACAAATGCCAGGCAATTAGACCATCCCCACCAAAAGCACCCGTTAAGGACTGGGAAACCCCTCAGGGACCGTGGTCAAGAATACACATTGACTTCGCGGGTCCTACCCAGGGGCATACCTTTCTGATTGTCGTTGATGCCTATTCAAATTGGCTTGAAGTAAAAGTTATGCCATCAACGACAACAGAAGCTGTAATTAAAAAGCTGGACAACCTTTTTGCCACCCATGGCATACCGGACGTTCTTGTCTCAGATAACGGGCCACAGCTAACCAGCATACCATTTGAGCAATACCTAGCCTCCCTAGGTATAAGACATGCCCTAACCGCGCCGGCTCACCCGGCTGCGAACGGCAGGGCTGAGAGAATGGTCCAGTTTACGAAAGAAGGGTTGGAACGAATGGACGCTGGAGATGTCCAACAGAAAGTAAACCGTTTGCTCACACTCCAGCACATAACGCCCAGTACCATAACCAATAAGTCCCCAGCAGAATTACTCATGGGGCGAAAATTAAGATCTCACCTTGATAGGTTACACCCAAATTTTACCCCACAAAACCCCCCTGACTCCTCTACACGGTTCAGACAATTCGAAATAGGCAATTTGGTATACGCTAAAAACTTCACCGGGGACCTGGTATGGCTACCAGGACAGATTATTCAAATTACAGGCCCCAAGTCCTACCGATTAAAATTAGACGATGGCAGGGAATGGAAGTGGCACATAGACCAGCTTCGATCTCGAATTGTAGAGAGAACCACAGACTTACAAACATTCACCGAAAAAACCGGCGAATTGCAAACCAAGGTGGGGGGGGAAAGGCGAGAAATAAATAAAGAACTGTTTAAAACCAAACCCAATGAAACATACGAACAAAAAGAGCAAATAAAAGACTCACTGTTTGGAGAGACTTGCGTGAAGAGCCCATCGGAAGGGGCCAGCCGAGCCAGCTCGACCTGCCCAGAGGAAACGGGAGGGAGCGGCAAAACCGTCAGCCTAAGAAACTCAGGCCGTGGTAAAATGGCTGACTCACCCTTCCAGACGGTTCCAGGGAGAAGGACGGACGACACAGCAGCCCCATCCGAACCGGTCGAAGTCTGCACTAAGAATGAACCGCGCAACTCAAGTCGAGTCCGGAAAAGCCCCGCCTACCTGCGAGACTACGTCACCACGTAGGACTAAACTAAGGGGGGAGGGGTGTTCTGTATGTAAAGTGGGTGACTCCAAATCTACAAACCTGATTGGTCAATAAAATGAACATTGGATTGGTTCACTAGAAACCAATCCAAAGAGCTGCTAAAAGGCGGCAAATCTAAACAACTGCCATTGGCTGCAAGCAGGCAAGCCAGCCTGTATAAAAGGCTGGCCTCAGCTTCAGCCAAGTGTTCCTATTACTGAGTAAGTTAAAGAATAAAGTATTTGTTGTTGGAACCCGGTCTACCTCGTGTGTTTTCCGAACAAAACAGACAACAAAGTTGTTAGCTAGGCTGGTTAAGAACCTATTTGATTTCTTACTTGGTGCATAATTAGTTTTCCAATTGAAATCAGGATAATTGAAGTCCTCCATTACTACTGTAGTATATTTCCTGCTTATGTTTGTTAGTTGACTGGCAAAAAGATCACCTATTTTTTCTGCTTGATTGGGCAGCCTCTAATATACACCTATGGCCATGTCACTCTTTTTTTCTTTTATGTTGACCCATATGCATTCTAGGAAGTTTTCATCTTTGGTTTCATGCATTTCTGTAACAATATAGTAGTCCTTTACATACACACCTCCTCTTTTATGGGGTATGGTTTTTTTGAACAGTTTGTATCCTTCTACCACTATGTTCCAATGATGGGTTTCATCCCACCAAGTTTCTGTTATTCCAACTATATCATATCTACATTCATGTATTAGTAGTTCAAGTCCATCCTGTTTGTTTCCCAGACTTTGTGCATTTGTATAGGCACTTGAGATCTTTATGTCTAACACTGTATTTACTGGCTACATAACCTGTGTTGTGCCTGACTGCCCCTACTTTCTTGCTACCTGTTTGATAAGTGCACATGGTATGGCACTCACTATTAAATGCTTGGTTTTGCTTGACAGCAAGGTTGATAATCTTACCTGCACAAAAACCTGTGTTACATGCACTGTTAACCTGTTAATTTTAGTTTGCTGGGGACAGAAATGTTCTGTATTAATTAATTCTCTGTCCCCACTGTTCAATTTAAATGTTTATCCAGAAAGTCTGTGAATTTAATACCACTTGGAATACTACATCCAATTTTGGTTGCCACAATGTAAAAAAGATGTTGAGATTATAGAAAGAGTACAGAAAAGAGTAACAAAAATGATTAGGGGATTAGAAACTAAACACATAAAGAATTGTTGCAGGAATTGGGTATATCTATTTTTATGAAAAGAAGGATTTGGAGTGATATTTCAATATTTGAGGAGCTCTATAAAAGAGAGGAAGTCAACTTATTCTCCAAAGAACCAGAAGGCAGGACAAAAAAAAGGAGTGGGGGAGAACTAATCAAGGAGAGAAGCAATCTGGAACTAAAGAGAAATTTCCTGCCAGAACAATAAATTAGTGAAACAACTTGCTTCCAGAAATGGTGGAGGCTCTAATACTATAAGTTTTTAAGACAAGATTGGACAACCATTTATCTGAAATGTTACAGGGTTTCCTTCCTGAGCATGGGGTGGACTAGAAGAACTCCAAGGTCCCTTCCAACTCTTTTATTCTATTACCAGCCACCTTCAAAATGAGATGCCGAAGCCAGTTGGCAGAGTTAAGCTCTTTCAGAAGGCTGGGAGAATGGGAACAGATCTTACCTCGAGGGGGATGATATTCTAACTGGCAGGAGACATGGCAGGAAAGCATTTTCTCCACTTTTTCTGCTCTTAAAAAAGGATATAAGTTCTTTCCACTGAAATAGACTTTAATTGTATTAGTTATATTAGTAATAATATTGGTTATTTTTTTTAAAAAAAATTCTTAAATGCCTACATTTACTTTCTTAAGCATTCCTGATATTCCTTTATTATTCCATATGTTTAGGTGTTAGGATGAAGTGCGTAAAAATAGATGGTACTTGAACTGATTGTCTTTCGCTTTTCAGTTTTTGGCATTTGTGGGGGGAAACAGGTCAATAATTACTTTAAGATTTAATTACTTTAAGTAATAGGCACCTAACATTAAAACCATCATTAAAAAGGCACAACAAAGAATGTTCTTCCTGTGTCAATTGAGAAAGTGCAGACTGCCCCTGGTCTGTTGATACAATTCTACAGAGGAATGATTAAGTCTGTCATTTGTATTTCTATAAATATCTGGCTTGGTACAGCAACTAACCAAGATAGGTACAGACTTCAACAGATAGGATTGCAAAAGGAACAAGTGTAAAAGGAACAGACTTGCCTTCCATTCAGAAACTGTATGTTGCATGAGCCACAATGAAGCCTGAGAAAATACCATATTTTTCAGACTATAAGACACATTTTTTTCCTAAAAAAAAGTGGGTGGAAATGTCTGTGTGTTTTTTTGTAGAGTGAATATGTTTTTTGCCTTTAGAGGCCTCCATGGGTCCCATTTTTGCCCTCCCTGGTGTCCAAAGCACACTGCAGGCCAAAATCAGCCTGTTTTTGGCCTCCCAAACCTCTGTGCATCCCGTTTTCAGTCTACCTGACTGGAGGCAGGACAAAAACAGGACCTGCAGAGGCCTCAAATGCAGAATGCTTCTGGACACTGGGGAGGACAAAAATGGGAAGCGAGAGGCAAAAAACTATTTTTTTTTCTTGTTTTCCTCGTCTAAATCTACCTAGATACACTATTTACAGAAGTGGCCAAAATTGTGGAAATTTTGGGAAAAGTGTATTTTTATGCCATAACTACCAAACAGGGAGGTCTTGGTCTAATCACTCCAAATAATATTGTCCCATTGTTTCTCTGTCCAGGTAACATTGGTTTTAGCCCAGTTTAGTCTTTTCAACCTTTTTTTGAGAGATAAAAGTGGCTTTTTCATGGAATTCAGGACTTTAGGCCAAATTCCTGCAGTCTGCACCAAACAGTCCTTGCATTCAACTTCATATTACATTGCACCATTTCATCTTGTATACACCCAGGTGATTTTCTTCTGTCACATAGGCATAGTCTCTAAATTCTTCTATTAGATTAATTCTTCTATCATCACTTGCTATTGTGCATTTTTTTCTGCCTTTACCAGTGTGGTTTTGTAGTGTAGGAAGTTAGCACCCAACCTCCAAGGAAAATGAAATGTTTTAGGATATACTAAAAAGGCAGAATATTTGCACAATGCTTCTGTTGGAAGAAATGTCCATCTGGATTCAGTTCCAAGTGGGAAGCAAGACACTGGAAACATGGAGACTGCTTGGAAGGATGGTTTAATGGTGGACAACAGGACCACATGGTTTGAGGTCCTGGGCAAAAAAAACAAAGGGTGAGAGAAGGTGCCAAAAAAGGTTTGCCATCATTGTCCTAGAATATTTCATTCTTCTAGGAGATGGGTGGGTGCTAACTTTCTACACTTCTTAGTATGCTTTCCCACTAAAATTCTGAAATACTGAAGTGTTGCTTTGATTGTAACTAAATCTTCGAATCCAATATGAAATGTCATGAATAAAGAATCAGTTAGTTTTCATTTCCATCTAAATGTTAATTTTTTTAAATGCATGCATTATAGCTATACCTAAGGGATAAAAATCCAATCCATGTTTTTCACTTTTCCCGTGCTGCATTCCCCCACCCCACCCCCTTATATTGAATTTCTACTACAAGAAATAGCATTCCAATTGCTTAAAAAATCCATCCCAGATTTGCCATCAGCTCTTCACCTGCTTTTCTCTATACTCAATATGTCCATGTACTTGTGACCGTGTGAGTATATGTGTTTCTGTGTGGCTTACTACTGACTGCAGTCATTCAGCAGGAAATTCTTCTTGCCAACAAAAGGTTTATATATAAAGGTTTTCCAAGACTTGCTATCTCCACATGAAAGAAGTGATTACCAAAAAAGAGCAGCAGTGAGTAGAGGAAAGAAAATCAGGTAAGGGTATGGGAAATTATTTTCAGCTGTTCTTGTTTTATGAGCTCTTGTTTTCTTCAGATCCTAAACTGCTGCAAGCCATAGATTGTACAATTGCTGTTGTCCATGCATTTAGTTAGAAGAGACTTTCTTCGCCTATATACTATTTTGTGTGCAAAGTTCTTTTAGGTTATTTCATTTTTAACAAAAATGATTTTTTGTTTTTGTTCTTTCCCAAACTGCACCTTGCAAATTGTTTTAACAGGACATAGGAATAAAATACAAAAAAAGATGCAATGTGAGTCTCCTAAAGCAAAATGACAGGGTCCCTGAGCCTTGAAGACTGTTGTATGTATTGTTGTATGAGCTTTCATAGTAGTAAATCAGCTGAGGTCAGTCTTTGGTGTAAATAAAACTGAATCTTATATAGCTTGGCTAACTTGCTATTTATTAAATCCTTGACATGCATAATATAGAACATCATCCTAATTTGCTCAGAAGATGAAAGATTTGTTCAGGTGATGCTCACAGGAACAAAAAGAATACAGCTGCCACAGATTCTCTCCCACCTGTAAGGTTTTTACACTATACGAATATGTAATGAGATGATATTATAATTAATATGCATGTTAGTTTTGTTTCAATTAACTGATTTCAAGTGCAATTTTTTGGGATAGGCATTCCAACAAAAAAAATATAAAAATATTTATAAAAATATTTGAACCAAACCTTAACCCAAAAGATCAAGAGAAATAGACTAAAATAGTCTAGTAAAAAAAATAGCTAGTTAAGATATTCCATTATACATTTCCTCAGGAAATACATCTTAAATGTCTACAATTACATGTCAGGCTTTTTAGAAAAAATGCAATGTGGAAAACCAGAAACCACAGGCTCCAGTAACTGATGAAAACCAATAATCTTATGCTGTAACCATTTTTACAGTATATACATCCACTTGCACTAGCCTAAACTTCAATTCAGTGTTGAAATTAATGCTATAAAATGTGATTAGGGTTACTACTTCAGCGGTCTTAAAATAGATTAGGTAGTGACATGCTAGATGGAGTTTCTCTATTAGGCAAGAAAGATGAATTGTTGAGTTCTTGAGAAAACAACAGAACATGGCAGTGAATCTTCTTTCTGCTTTTTAGTTTTTCAATAGTCAGCAGTTGTTGAAAATATAGTTCTGAAACAATTAGATTCATTCAGCTTCACGACTGTTACACATCCAAATTATCACAAGTCTACTGTACCCTTTTCCTGCTTTGTCCTTGTAGGCCTCTATCAGTCAGGTAATCTCTTGTAAAAGGATTTTCCATTATGCTAGAAGACTAGAAAGCTACCTATGTCTTATAGAGAAGGTAAACATTTCATATATTTCCCCCTATTGTAGTGTGAAATATAAAGTACAGAATGACCATGGCAGACACATATGGTGGAACAAAAACCAGGCATTTCATTCTCTGAAATGTTTTGCTTTGAATATTAGCATTTGCCACTGTCAAATTGCAACCAATAATATAAGAGCTGGGGGGTGGGATGTCTGTATGGCAAACATAGGGTTTTCTTCATGTGTGATAAACTTCATCATCTGATCCAATCAGGTAGTTAAAACCAGATTGGTATTATATGCTTCCAGGACTTTTCCCTCAAAATATAACACCATAAAGATGCCTGGTGGCACAGTGGTTAGAGTGCAGTATTTCAGGCAAACTTTGGCCTCAGCCTTTGATCCTCACAGGGCTCAAGGTTGACTCAGCCTTGCATTCTTCATAGATAGGTAAAACGAAGACCCAAATTGTTTGGAGTAATGTGCTGACATTGTAAACAGCTCAAAGAGTACTGTAAAGCACTACGGAGCAGTCTAAGTGCTATTGCTAAAGGACATATAAATTAAAATGTGCATTTAAGTTTTAACTATCAAGCATGAAAAAACAGGAGTACATATTAAGTTTCAATTAAGAAGGTCTATTGTTCAAGTCTATACAAAGAATCTAGTCAACTAACCGACAGCACTAAATTGGCACTAGATAAGAATCAGTGAGATTGGGGGGGGGGGGAGTGAACTTCGATCACTTGTGGGAATATAATATCTCCAGACTTATTCCTCTCTTGACTCCACTCTCAGGCTCTGCTTCCCATTGCATACGTTAATATGTGGAGCATACATATTAAAATAAAAGTATAAGAAAATAAGGAAGCCAAATAAATTTGATATTTTATTCATAAGGAGAAGTACTATTTTCTTTGATTTAATGTAACAAAAATATTATTGTTCCACTAGCTATTTGCAGTAAACATTGCTTAGCCTTTTTGGCTACTCTTTGTTTTTTGCCTTATTTGAATTGGACAAGTACAATCATTTTAGTAACCAGTAATCTAAATGTCAGCCTTGGAAGCCATATTTTACTTAGAAGCTACATGGCTGCCACAATTAGTGCCTAGGAATTTGGGAGTGGGGATTTTATAGAGAGCTGGAAGATTAGACTCAACAACATTCTTCTCATAAGTCAAGGACAAGTCACTCTGCACCTGGAGAGAAGTGTCTAGAGAAATGACTCGGATTGGAATAATGGTTGATTGGACCATGTGATGGACTGGACGGTGCAGAGGATTTTTGAATTTTGATTGTGAAGGGAAAACCCAGATTTGGGGTTTCCCAGATGTGCCAATGTGACTTCTTTAATAATTTTTTTTCTTGATAAACTTTGTTTCTGAGTGCTGAATGAAATGGGGAGTTTCACTGGAACAGTGACACTAAGATTTTATATAAATTCTGGATTCAACCTAGAGTCCTATCATAGAACCAAACTAAATATCACACTTAATAGAATTTGCATTTTTTAAAGAGTAAGACAATTTCTTTATCTCTATTGTCGTTCTGTTACCCAAGTTGTTTCATGTCTATTTAATGTTCGTACCCTAGATGTATTACACCATTACCAGTAAGTAGCGATAGTAGTACATTTACTTGGACTGGGTAGTTGCTTTATTTCACCAATTATCAGGTGGAAGTGTCTTTTTTGTAGGCATAGACATAGATCAGATTCAAAGGGAGATTTTGTTGAAGGATCTGCACAGATCTAATATTTGTCATCCATAATATTCACATGAATTTTAATTCCTAAAGTAAGCAGCACATGGGAAAAGCAATTATTCATTCCATATTGTAAATAGCATTGATTGTCAATTTCTTACATATTTTTAAATAAACCATTCTTTAGAGTGATTAATACATTAATAATATATTTCTCCCTTTGCTATTCTCAGGAGGGAGAAATCTGAAAATATAAACATACTGTTTCGTTGAATGTATTTTTGAATGTTACCGTATATACTCACATATAAGCCGATCTCGCAAATAAGCTGACCCTTAAAAAACTGCCCCAAAATGAGGAATTTTGCAAAAACTCACATATAAGCCGACCCCCAAATCGACTTAGCGTGGCGACTTGCTCCAGCGACTGCTGGAGCAGTGACTTAGCGTGGCGGCTTCGCGCGATGAGAGTCTTGGCTCTCATTGCGTGAAGCCGCTGCCCGGTGCTTCCTCGCCTCCCATCGAGTCTCCCAGCTGATTGGCTGTACAAGCCGCTGCCCGGCAAAGGCGATGAGAGTCTTGGCTCTCATCGCGCGAAGCTGCTGCCCGGCGAAGGCAATGAGAGTCTTGGCTCTCATCGCGCGAAGCCGCTGCCCGGTGAAGCCGCTGCCCGCCGCTTCCCCGCCTCCCATCGAGTCTCCCAGCTGATTGGCTGTACAAGCCGCTACCTGGCGAAGGCTCTCTCTACCTGGAGACTCTCTCTACCCGGAGAGTCTTGGCTCTCATCGCGCGAAGCCGCTGCCTGGCGAAGGCGATGAGAGTCTTGGCTCTCATCGCGCGAAGTCGGGCACTTCGCGCGATGAGAGCCAAGACTCTCATTGCCTTTGCCAGGCAGCGGCTTTTACAGCCAATCAGCTGGGAGACTCGGTGGGAGGTGGGGAAGCAGCGGGCAGCGGCTTTGCCGGGCAGTGGCTTCGCGTGATGAGAGCCAAGACTCTCATCACCTTCGCCGGGCAGCGGCTTCGCGCGATGAGAGCCAAGACTCTCATCGCGCAAAGCTGCCATGCTAAGTCGCTGCTCCAGCAAATCAGATTTATTCGCATATAAGCCGACCCCCAAATTTGGGGGGGGAAAAAAAAGCGTTCTAAAGTTGGCTTATATGCGAGTATATACAGTATGTTATAAATCTTGCTTGTTTCCTATGAAATGTTTTTTTCCTCAACTTTTGCTGAAGATTTTTAAAAATAAATCCTGTGAAAGAATTGTGATGTCACCCAACTAACTGTTGAGGAACTTTCTGATAATTGGGGTGGGTTTTCAAAAGAGAGAATATTCTCTTTTCTCAAAAGAGAGAAGAGAAAAATATCTTCCTATTCTATTGCAGAATAGGAAAATGACATGGTAGCCTTTATTAAAACATACTCTCTAAAGGTATGTGAGTGTAGTTCATTCTTGCTAACAGCAGCAGTTGAGTTTGTACCACTCAAAGCCAATCATGGCTAACATTTTGTACATTATTCTCCAAATATTTATTGTTCCACAGATGGCACTGGACACATCTTTCTCTCTTTTTTTAATTGCCTGATGTCTTATGATTGTAGCCATAGTGGAGTTCTGCACATTTCATTGAAGAGACACAGTAAGCTTCATTGTGGAGCTGGCTAGTTTAATCTATTGGGTAAGGAACCAAGGAACTAAAAGATGGCTGTGAATGCAAATATATATATTCCAGTTTCTAATTGACTTAGAAACTGTAACATCAGAGATAGATTAATGGCTATAGCCACCATTAACATCTATATTTACTGCACACATGTATTTAAGAAATTTCTGAACCATACAATGTAACTAGGGCAAATAAAAGCAGTTGAAAATCTTTTTTTTCCTTCAAAAGTTTCTAAGCTGATTAAGCTACACAACCTCTTTGTACTTTCTGATAATTTAAGCAACATAAATCAAGGTGACTTATTTTAACAGTGAGAAGTTCATGATCACAGATATCCCAGAACTAGACCATTTTTTAATCAGGCATTCTAAATGAGGAGATGAAGCAGGTTCAGTATCAGATAACTAGAGGTGCTGAGATTTGTTTTCTTTCCATTTCGCCAGTAACTTTAGAAGGAAAACCACTGATAACATGTTTATCCCTTGATAAATTTGGATGAAATCTGAGTGTAGAATAATTTCCTTCTGGATCAGTTTTTGTTTAAAGAACGTCAATGTGTGTATCTCTCAATATTTAAAAGGAAAACCATTACGAAAATGACACAGGATAACCTTGTTTAAGAAAAGCATTTTAGAGAGCAGCAGAAGCTTTTAAGATAAAATATATTTTAAACTTGGGTGGGGTACAGAGAGAAATGCTTTTTTTTCCTTCTGATCTGTTTTCGAGTAGGAAAGACAGGTCATATGAAAATGGCATACATCATAAGCATATCCCAAGTTAAAAAGAAAAACTGCAGTAACAGAAGCAGATTCTAGGAAAAGTTAAACAAGACTCAAATCTAGAGGAAGATGAGCATGCTAGTGGGTAATAGATACAAAAGAACAAATGTTGACAAAGGAAGGGCTATATTTTCTGACCATGAAATGTTAGTTTCTTTAAAGGTTAATTTTTCTGCTTCTGGACAAAACAAGTGGGGAGACAAAATACTAGCACTGTTTTGTAGTATTTTGACATCCTTCCCTGAAAGACTGCAATTAGAGGCACCTGGAAATATCACTCACTGTGTATACAAACTTGAAGTATTAGTCACAAAATGACACATTCCTTTCCTCCATTTTAAAGTTTTCAAAATGCAGAGCTAGAATGTAATAATGATACAGTAATGAAGAACGACTTGGTAGGGAGCACCATACCTATCTGAACCATGGTTGCACGGTAGTTAGATTGGAGTATTACAGACTAACTCACTGCTCACTCCAGCAATTTGATTCTGAGTGGCTCAAGGTTGATTCAATCTTCTGTCTTTCCGAGGTTGGTAAAATGAGGACCCAGATTGTCAGGGGCAATATCTGTAAACTGCTTAAGGCTAGGTCCCACTGGCCAACGGATGCAAAACGTATGCAAAAAGGACACAGCGGACAAGCAAAATTTTGGGGATGGCTCCATCCGTTGTCATCCGCTCTCAAAAGTGGCAAAAATTTGCATAAACAGAACGAAAAGAATGGAAAGGAACGGATGGGGATAGTACGTAGCAAGGATGTTAAGTGGATGTTCGTAGGAAGCATAGCAGATGACAGCGGATGGAAGCGGATGACACATCTGAAGGGCTTCCGGGGGAAAATTGCGAAGCGGACGCAGAGCGGAAGGGGCAGATGCGTAGCGGATGATGCGGATGCATCACGGACACCTAGAGGAAGCAAAGCGGATGTATATCGGATGCAAAGCGTTCACTGCGCATGGGGGGGGGTGAATTGTATCAGCTCCGTGGATATAAAAAGAGGCAGCTCGCACGCAGTCAGCATTCAGAGGAAAGACGTGCTGCCACAGACATCTAGCAGGAACACCATGGTTCGTCATTCAGGGAAAAAGAGGAAGCCTGTGCCTATTCCTGCCAGCCCTGGCAAGAAGGACAGAACCACCATCCCACCCCCTGGCGCTGACTCTGAAGCTGCTGGTGCTTCTGTTGCTGCTGCTGCTGGTGTTGCTGCTGGTGTTGCTGGTGCTGCTGCTGGTGTTTCTGCTGCTGGTGTTTCTGCTGCTGGTGCTTCTCCTGCTGCTGCTGCTGCTACTGCTACTGCTGCTGCTGTGGTGGACCAGCCCCAAGGCCCTCAAAGCCCTGCTGCTCAAGCCCATGAAGGCCCTGCTGCTGAAGCCCCTGCCAGAGGGAGGAAGAGGCAAGGGAAGGAGAAGGGAGAGAGAAAACAGTACACCCTTTCCGAGGAGCATGAGGACAAGGTGCTGGAATGGCTGAGAGAGAACAAATACCTGTGGAGAAAGGGCCACAGACTCTATCGCGACACCAAGAGGAAGCAGGCAGCTTGGAGAGACAAGGCAGAGAGCCTGGGCTACACTTCAGAACTACTCCTGGGATGGTGGAAGCACATGCATACCTGGGATGGCAAGCTACACCTGAAGAAATCTGGCCAGGCCACTGTCAAGCTCACTGACCGGGAGATGTACATCATGGCCAAGTGCAGCTTCCTGGAGGGTGAGGTCCGCCACCGAGGAGCAGCCCCTCTGACAACCCTCTCCCTCAGACAGCCCACAGACAGCCAGTCCTCTTCCAGCTAGGAGACAGCTACCATGTCCATGTCTTCGGAGGGCCCCACAGCAGAGACCCCCCCAACAGCTGCACTCCCCATGCCAGAGGACGTGGAGGATCCCCTGTCACAAATGGAGGAAGAAGCGGCAGCCACCAGAGACCAACCCACACCCACACCCAGCTCTACCTCCACAGAAAGCAGGCAGAGAGGCAGACCGGAGGGCCAGAGCCACACTGTCCTCTTGGAGATCAGGGACATAATCAAAACCAGCACAGATTTTCTCTCTCAGCTGGTCCACAGAGACATACCATCCTCGAACCAGAAGCCCTTCATCACCTACATGAGCCAGACCCTCATGGACCTGCCCAAGGCCCAGTACCAGGTGATGAAGCAGAAGAAAACGGCACTTCTGCACAACCCTCCAGGCCCAGCTGAACCTGCTCTGACCCAGTCCAGGTCTGCTCCTCCACCCCAGGCGATGTCACAGCCCTTCCACGGCTTTCAACAGCCCCTCACCTACCAAGGCTACGAGTACCAGGACTTCCCACAGCAGAGGCAGACCTTCCCAATCCAGGCCCAGGTTCATTGAACGCCACAAATGCCTAACCTCGCCCAGCTTCAGACCAGACAGCCCCACTACACTCCTCCTTCCTCCACCCCACAGCCAAGCCCATCAACAGACAATCTGTCATCAGTCTTGGGCTTGACATCCCAGGTCCTTGATGAAGGGCTGCTCAACCTCACGGGACTGAGTCAGCTCTCTGAGAGCTTCCTGAATACACCATCCCCTGTTGTACTCTCAGGGCCAAGCACCCCAGTGGCGCCTCAGACCAGCACTCCAGCCACAGCCACCACCACAGTCTCTGCCCGCTTGACAGCTGAGACCATGGACATGCCTCAGAGTGACTAAGAATAGTGCCAGAGACTGAGTTGTTACCTGTTCACTTTATCTTTGCTTAAAGACACTTTACTTGGTTCATTTTGCTTTTTTAACAAAATCATACAGTTTACTTAAGACAGTTGTTAATAAAGGCTATCTTTGCTTCACACACTTGGTTCATTTTATTTACTTAATAAAGTGTTGGTGAAAACTTTGAAAAAAGGGTTAAGCCTTTGAATGCTTGTGGGATAGGTAAGGATAGTTGTAGGATGGGTAAGGATAGTTGTGGGATAGGTAAGGATAGCTGTGGGATAGGTAAGGATAGTTGTGGGATGGGTAAGGATAGTTGTGGGATAGGTAAGGATAGCTGTGGGTTAGATAAACCTCCAGTGCAAGCATAGTGGGACTGTATGGTCCACCCTCCCAGCTGCCACACATATGGCCCTTTATTATCAATAACAATTTATTCATTGATCAACATATTTCAAAATAAACAAAGCTCTTTATTAATTCCCTATTCATTGTAGGACCACTCAACATACAGGGCACAATCTCATCAGTGTTATGAGACAGGCTCAAGGAAGCATCCATTAACCATCTATCATCCTGTCTTGCCACTCCACTGCTCCAGCTGGGAGTTGCACCAGTGTTTCAGTAGGTTGCGCTGCTTCTTCTCTTCATGTGAAGCTCTGTTGGGGCCTTGTACATCCACAGTGTCTATCAGGTTTCGTCCTTGCCTCCATTCACCAGGCTCCATGACCCTATTCCCTTGTTGACGGTCCACAAGCCTGTTCTGCAACACTGGGTAGCGGGTGCACATGAGATTGTGCAGGATGCAGCAAGCTTCCACGATGTTCCTCTCAGTCCCTGGGTGATGCTGCATGGTTGTGAGAAGTACCTGGAACCTGTTGGCCAGGATGCCAAAGGCATTCTCCACCACCCGTCTTGCCCTGGACAGCCTGTAGTTGAAGATCCTCTCTTCACGGGTGAGGTATCTTGAAGTGTAGGGCTTCTTGAGGTAGATTCTAAGGGAGAAGGCGTCATCACCCACGATGAAGTAGGGCATATCTTGTGTGTCATTGGGTAGGGGGTCTGGATCTGGGAAACCCATGATAAGGTTGCGTTCCAGCCCATCCTTGAAGTCACTGGTGTTGTATACCTGGCTATCTGAAGCTGACCCGTTGCGTGAAGCATCAATGTACATGAACTTGCAGTCAGCATCAACCATGGCAAAAAGGATGATACTGAAGAAGCCCTTGTTGTTGTAATAAGAGGACCCTGAGTTGGGTGGAGCTTTGCAGGCCATGTGCTTTCCATCTATGGCTCCAACGGTGTGGGGAAAGTTCCACCTCTGATACCACTGCTCTGCAATTTTCCTCCAGCCTTCTTCAGTGGTGGGACACTGGAGGAGCTCCTCCACGTATTCTTCGATTATGGCCTGCACCACTTCTCTGACCACAATGCTGATGGTGTTGTGTGGCACCCTCCATGCATACTGCATGTTTCTGTATGTGGTCGCAGAGGCCAGGTGCCACAGAGTCAGTGCCACCTTCAGTCCAGGGTCCAGGTTGGGACGGAAGTTGGTGCTTGGCTTGGTCAACCTGGGTCTCAGACGCTCCACAACTTCATCAAACATGGCTGGTGGCATCCTCATGAAGTGCTGGAATGCACGAGGGTCTTCATTCCTCAGCTCCACCATCAGCTTGTCATAGAGTCCAAACTCCACTCTTCTCCCGATCCATCTTCGGACCCAGACAGCTCTTGAACGTCTCCTTCTTCTCCTTGCATAGAAAAGGTGAAACAGTCTGAACAGGTTTTGGTTCTGGTGTTGAATTATCTCAGCTTTCATAAGGACTGTGTTGTGATCCATGGTGGAGATCAATGGATGATGTGGAAGAGCAAGAGCAAGGGTCAAGAGGCCTATACACCACGGCTGCTGGACTCATACTGAGATCCAGGTGATTTCCTCCCCCTTTTTATAGAAAATATCGGTTTTCCGCTAGGTGTCCTTCCACATACTCTAGGCATCCTCCAGACATCCTAAATATCCGAGATATGTCCCATATATAAACGTTTTGTCCATTTTAATGCTTTATATACGAGATGCATCTGCTTACATCCTTTCTATTTCCATTCTACTAACGCTGTGTGGACGTTCCGTGTACCTTTCGCTTCCTCCCTCTTTCCATTTTCAGCTGCAGCGGATGTGAGTTGCGAGGATGGCCAGAGGATGCAGAGAGGATACAGTGGACCTTTAATGGATGACAACGGACAAAGAACGTTTGTTTCCCATATGTGTCACGGATGTACATCATACGCGGCGGAAAGTTCATCCGTTCAAAAAGTTTTGTGCAGCTCAAAACTTCTTGCACGGATGAAATTCTCAGTGGACGGATACTCAATGGATAGAGCGTATGAAACACGTATGCAGTGAGTACACAACGGATGCATTGCGTTTTCCAATGGATGGCAAGCTTTTTTGTCTGTTTTACATCCTCTTTGCATCCATTGGTGCAGTGAAACATGGGCTTTAGAAAGGACTGTAAAACTCTATGAAGTGTCTATACATCTAAGTCCTATTGCTATCTATGACTGCTTCTTTCTGACCAGATATCTTTCTAGGTTGCCTCATTTTGTACTATTATTTGTTGTATTCATCCTGTGTTTGAGTTTGAATTTAGCATAAATTTTCCTCATTGCCACTATTAATTCATACTATAGTTACTACAACAATGTATTTTATATAATGTTATTGCATGTTTTAAGACTTTTTAAAAATAATTACAACCCGTGCTTTTTATTATTGTGCTTTCTGGTGCAAAAGCCATAGCAAAGGATTTATTTGATTTGACATAATAATGAGAGAACAAATATTTGCATAAGTGGCTCCGCAAACAACTTCCAGGCAAAGGTGTTTGCTAGCTTCTTCAAGGTCATGAAAATGAGGACCATCCTTTATTCAGGAGCCCTTTCTTAATACATTAATGATCGTTTGGAACACTTAACATCATACTATCAGTCTCATTCAGTTGGACAGAACCTTATCAGGATTAAGGTAAACAGGATAGGGCATAAACAAAATAGACATCACTATATTGAATGTTAGATTTCTGCTGGCTTAGGAACTGATGTGTAGTATTTTAATTCAACTATGAAGAAGAGCTTTGGATTATGGTTTTGATTTAATTAAGAATTAATTTATTCTGATGGATTGTTTTTCCTCTCTTTGTGTGCTACGCCCATCAAGCCACGCCCACAGAATGGTAGTAAAAAAAAATTGAATCCCACCACTGCTAAGGAGCCTAAACAAGCTGAGCAGTATAGTTTGTTGCATATTTTAAATCTCTTGTGCATGATCAATCATTGTAGCCAAAACAGTCACATCAACTAATTTGCTTTAAGAGTGATATCATCCTTCCTATATATCTGCATTCCAAACATTTTTTTTAAATGAAGCAAAATTTTGTTTTTTAAAAAAAATGCAACCTTTTTTCTTGAAGAATAAATACCATAAACATGGGGGAAATTGCAGTTTAAATATATGAAGAAATTGGGGAATAGTCACTTATATAAAAGTCAACAAATTTGAAGACAGTGATAGTGCCAATTTATTACTATTTAAAGTATTATATTTAAAGTTCCTTTTATTTCTTTCATGTTTTAATATTTTTTATGTTTTACATTGATCTTGTTTTATAGAAGATAAATCCTTCTGCATTTAATGTACATATGCAATTTTCAAAAAGAAAAAAAATGTCAGGCAGGTTATCTAAAAGATAAAAAACAAGGTTGTAGAATGATTTATTCTTAGTCTTATAGCGGGGGACTTCAAACTTGGCAGCTTTAAGATTTGTGGACTTCAATTCCCAGAATTCTTCCTCCAGTCATATTAGCTCAGGAATTCTAGGAGTTGAAGTCCACAAGTCTTAAACTTGCCAAGTATGAAGACCTTTGGCTTATAGTTAGGTAATTTCCAAAAGATAAAAAGTGTTTTCATTGCATTCACAAACATTATTTTTGTAAGATCCTAGTACCAGTGAAGCTTTTGTACTAGACAAACTGTTATAAATTCATTTCTGTTGTTTGTTTTTACCTTTTAGAACTTGGAAAGATTGATCAAGACATCCATAAATATAACACACCAGGATTTTCTGGTTGCTTGTCACATGTGCAGTTCAACCAGATTACACCACTTAAGGCAGCCTTGAGACAGACCAATATATCCTCTCACATTTACATAGAAGGAGAACTTGTAGAATCCAATTGCGGAGCAAATCCACAAACCATCCAACCAATGTCTTCTGCAACAGACCCTTGGCATCCAGATTCAGGTACAATGGGAATGAAATGATAGCAGAAACATTCAGTATTTTTAAGATCCAAGACTTCTTACAAAAGTATAGAGCTTCCTCCCCTCTTTTTTATAAGTTTCCACCATTTTCTATCTCTCTTTCTCTCTTGTAAATACACACTAAATTTTTGTAACTATCACATATATCCTTTCATAGCTATTGCTTTTATTTTTCAGAGTCTTTTGAGTGCTAAGCAGTAAGACTTTTATCCATTGCCCCGATAAACATTTTATTTTTTTCAGTTTTGTCAAAGGGATGAATGGAACTGGCAAAAGAATTGATATATATATAAGATGGGCATGTGTAAAATTCTAACAAATATATAGGTTTCTAGGTTTTTTCATTTCCAGTGAAACCCATTATTGAAATTGGAGTCAAACTGGATATTATATAAGCATTTTAGAATTCATATGCCTTTATTTTATTTGTGATATGAAGAATAGGAGGGTGTTTTCTGTCATTACTAATGAAATATTTTAGAATTGTTTCCATGCACAGTACTGCTTTGATTCAGAAAATATCTCTGTTTTCTTGACAGTTAGAGATAGAAACAGATATTTGCAGAATTAACATTAATCCAAGCTATAAAATGCTGATTCTATGTCCACATTGTTACTTTGCTGAAATGATCATTAATTTCCCAAAATATTATCTTCTGTGTTAATTGTTACTCATTTCAGTACTGATAATTTTGCTCTGTTATCATGATAACTTTTCACACTAATGGGAGACTAAATAAAACTACTCAAAACTCTCTTCATCTCATTTTTCTTTAAATTTAATTATTTTACAAGTTTATCTAGAAGTTATTTGATCCTGCCATAGGCATTGAAATAACAGTAGGAAGAAGATCTAGATGCATTTTCTTGCAGTCTTTTTATTGCAAAAATGCATCTTTTGGATTGCATTATCCACCCCCCCCCCTCCGATTGGAGTGGTCTTATTTTTTTTTCTGTTATTGGTGTTCTTCAAGATTCATTTTTTATTTACTCTTGAATTTTCCATGTTAATCATAAAACCATTTATTTGGAAAATGGGAAAATTATATTATTCCCATCTTAAGAAAGTTGATCAGATCTAATTATTTTTGACCGATGAGATTTAAAAAAAGACAATTAGCTGATGCCCCAGATCTATGTAATAGTTTGAGAGAGTTCCTACATTTACTCTGCTTCCTACTCAGGTCCAGTCTGCTATATATATTTCCATCCATTTTCTCCCACAAATTTCTCTTACATTGTGTGTTCATAGCAATGGTTTCCAATCTAGTAATGAATCAATTTGGGAGTCTTGTGGACTCCTAGAGTGGAAGACTGGAAATCTCAAAGTGCCTTTTTTAGAAGTCATTTAGTGTAGATATATGGGGAATTTTTGGTGCCCTTGCCCCAAATGTTTAGGTGACTTAATCAACCAAGAAATAAAAAATCTAGTAAAATTCCGAGCTAGATGAAATAGAAGGCTGCTCAAGCAATAGTTCCTATGTCTGTTTCCTTGACATTCATGTTGAAGTTTTCATTTTTATTCAGAGGCTGCTGGAGAGATGGAAGACTTTGTTCTTTGCTATTCTCTGGACTTTTGCTGAATTCTCCCCAAAATTTTATCTTTCCAGTAAAGGGAAACAGTGGTGTCTGAGTCTGAAGAAAGCCAAAAGTTATGTCTCATTCATAGAAATGCAGATGGTGCAGGGATGTGGATTAATCTGGCAAGCTAAATGCATAAAAGTATTTTCTTTATGTTCCCTAATAATTTTACACAAATTATCCTCTGGATCCATCACTGAATACAGTACAATTTTGTGCTTAGATATGGTGAATACATAGCTTTACAGCTTCTTTCAACCACACAATGATTTTTATATTCCTTGCTAATTATCAAGGGAAATAGCTTTTCTTTCTTGTAACAGGTAATACATAAACTTGCTCACAAAAGTTTCATGTCATTTTCTTTGAAGTTACTTAAGGGAGCCAGGGAAGTTATAACTGTCAAGACAGTTAATAAGAAAAGGAATTACAAGCAAACAGTGCAATACAAGTAATCCAGTACTTTCACCCACAATCAAAACTGGAATTTCTATCTCTAAGCGATTAAATCAATAAGTGATACATCATGTAACTGCATTGCTTACTGACCACAATCCCAGTAGTTGTCAGATTACAGAACTTTTCCCATTCACTCAACAAGAATGAACTTCTGAAAACGTATCCAAACGTATCACAAAGGAATTCTTTATTGAGATGAGACAATTTCTGTAGGAGTTCAGAGCAACGTCTGAGGTCTCTCAGGCATACAGGGATACATAAGGGAGTTTAGATCCCTCCCCTTATCTCAATGTGTATTTAGTGAAACAAAAGCCAGTATGTAAAGCCCATGTCACACTGCACCAACGGATGCAAAGAGGATGTAAAACAGACAAAAAAGCTTGCCATCCGTTGGAAAACGCAATGTATCCGTTGTGTACTCACTGCATATGTCTTTCATATGCTCTATCCATAAAACATCTGTCTACTGCTATTTCATCCATTCAAAAAGTTTTGAGCTGCACAAAACTTTTTGAGCGGATGAACTTTCCTCTGCGTACGATCTACATCCACGACACATATGGGAAACAAACGTTCTACATCTGTTGTCATCTGTTATACATCTGATGTATCCTCTCGGCATCCTCTGGCCATCCACGCAACTCACATCTGCTCCAGCGAAAAGTGGAAAGAGGGAGGAAGCGAAAGGTACATGGAACATCCACACAGCGTTAGTAGCACGGAAATAGAAAGGATGTAAGCGGATGCATCTCGTATATAAAGCATTAAAACGGACAAAACATTTATATATGGGACATATCTCGGATATTTAGGATGTCTGGAGGATGTCTCGATTATGTGGAAGGACACCTAGTGGAAAACTGACATTTCCCATAAAAAGGAGGAGAAAATCACCTGGATCTCACTTTCAGTCCAGCAGCCCTGGTGTGCAGACCTCTTCTGCCTTGCTCTTGCTCTTCCACATCATCCATTGATGTCCACCATGGATCATCGCACACTCCTTTTGGTAGCCGCCATCATTCAACACCAGAACCAAGCCCTTTTCAGACTGTTTCACCTTTTCTACGCAAGGAGAAGCAGACGTCCAAGAGCTGTCTGGGTCTGAAGATGGATCGGGAGAAGAGTGGAGTTTGGACTCTATGACAAGCTGATGGTGGAGCTGAGGAATGAAGACCCTCGTGCATTCCAGCACTTCATGAGGATGCCACCAGCCATGTTTGATGAAGTTGTGGAGCGTCTGAGACCCAGGTTGACCAAGCCAAGCACCAACTTCCGTCCCAACCTGGACCCTGGACTGAAGGTGGCACTGACTCTGTGGCACCTGGCCTCTGGGACCACATACAGAAACATGCAGTATGCATGGAGGGTGCCACACAACACCATCAGCATTGTGGTCAGAGAAGTGGTGCAGGCCATAATCGAAGAATACGTGGAGGAGCTCCTCCAGTGTCCCACCACTGAAGAAGGCTGGAGGAAAATTGCAGAGCAGTGGTATCAGAGGTGAAACTTTCCCCACACCATTGGAGCCATAGATGGGAAGCACCTGGCCTGCAAAGCTCCACCCAACTCAGGGTCCACTTATCACAACTACAAGGGCTTCTTCAGCATCATCCTCTTCGCCATGGTCGATGCTGACTACAAATTCATGTACAACGATGCTTCAGGCAACGGGTCAGCTTCAGATGCCCAGATATACAATGCCAGTGACCTCAAGGAGGGGCTGGAACACAATCTCATCATGGGCTTCCCAGATCCAGACCTTCTACCCAACAACACACAAGATGTGCACTACTTCATCGTGGGGGATGACGCCTTCTCCCTCAGAACCTACCTCATGAAGCCCTACACTTCCAGATACCTCACCCGTGAAGAGAGGATCTTCAACTACAGGTTGTCCAGGGTAAGATGGGTGGTGGAGAACGCCCTTGGCATCCTGGCCAACAGGTTCCAGGTACTTCTCACCACCATGCAGCATCACCCAGGGACTGAGAGGAACATCGTGGAAGCTTGCTGCACAATCTCATGTGCACCCGCTACCCAGTGTTGCAGAACAGGCTTGTGGACCGTCAACAAGGGAATGGGGACATGGAGCCTGGTGAATGGAGGCAAGGGCAAAACCTGATAGACACTGTGGATTCTACAAGGCCCCAACAGAGCTTCATGTGAAGGGAAGAAGCAACGCAACCTCCTGAAACACTGGTGCAATTCCCCAGCTGGAGCAGTGGAGTGGCAAGACAGGATGGTAGATGCTTAATGGATGCTTCCTTCAGCCTGTCTCATCACACTGATGACATTGTGCCATGTATGTTGAGTAGCCTTAAAATGAATAGGGAATTAATAAAGAGTTTTGTTTATGTTGAAATGTGTTGATCAATGAATAATGTTATTGATAATAAAGGGCCATATGTGTGGCAGCTGGGAAGGTGGACCATACAGTCCCACTATGCTTGCACCGGAGGTTTATCTATCCCACAGTTATCCTTACCCATCCCACAACTATCCTTACCCATCCCACAGCTATCCTTACCAATCCCACAAGCATGCAAAGGCTTAACCCTTTTTTCAAAGTTTTCCCCAACACTTTATTAAGTAAAAAAAATGAACCAAGTGTGTGAAGCAAAGATAACCTTTATTAATAACAAACTGTATGACTTTATTAAAAAGGAAAATGACCCAAGTAAAGTGTCTTAAGCAAAGATAAAGTGAGCAGGTAACAACTCAGTCTCTGGCATTCTTCTCAGTCATTCTGAGGCGTGCCCATGGTCTCAGATGTAAAGGGCCAGGGACTGTAGAGGTGGCTGTTGCTGGAGTGCTGGTCTGAGGCGCCATTGGGGTGCCTGGCCCTGAGAGTACAACAGGAGATGGTGTGTGCAGGAAGCTCTCAGAGAGCTGACTCAGTCCCGTGAGGTTGAGAGGCCCTTCCTCAAGTACCTGGGATGTGAGGCCCAAGACTGATGACAAATGTTCTGAGGAAGGGCTTGGCTGTGGGGTGGAGGAAGGAGGAGTGTAGTGGGGCTGTCTGGTCTACAGCTGGGTCAGCTGAGGCGTCTGTGGCATCTGTGGCGTCCGAGGAACCTGGGTGTGGACTGAGAAGGGCTGCCTCTGCTGTGGGAAGTCCTGGTAGTGGTCAGCTTGGTAGGCGAAGGGCTGCTGAAATCCATGGAAGGGCTGTGACATCGCCTGGGGTGGAGGAGCAGACCTGGAGCGGGCAGGAGCAGGTTCAGCTGGGCCTGGAGGGTGGTGCAGAAGAGCTGTGATCTTCTCCTTCATCACCTGGTACTGGGCCTCGGGCATGTCCATGAGGGTCTGGCTCACTTACGTGATGAAGGGCTTGCGGTTGGAGGATGGTATGTCGAAGTGGACCAGCTGGGAGAGGAGATCTGTGCTGGGTTTTATTGTGTCCCTGATCTCCAAGAGGACAGTGTGGCTCTGTCCCTCCGGTCTGCCTCTCTGCCTGCTTTCTGTGGAGATGGAGCTGGGGGTGAGTGTACCTTGGTCTCTGATGGCTGCTTCTTCTTGCTTCATCTGAGACAGGGGATCCTTCACATCCTCTGGCATGGGGAGTGCAGCTGTCAGGGGGATCTCTGTCGTGGGGCCCTCCAAAGATACCTGCCTGGACACTGTAGCTGTCTCCTGGCTGGAAGAGGAGTGGCTCTCTGTGGGCTGTCTGAGGGAGAGGGTTGACAGAGGGGCTGCTACTCGGTGGCGGATCTCACCCTCCAGGAAGCTGCATCTGGCCATGACATAGGTCTCCCAGTCAGTGAGCTTGACAGCGGTCTGCCTGGATTTCTTCAAGTGCAGCTTGCCATACCAGATGTGCATGTGCTTCCACCACCCCAGGAGGACATCAGAAGTGTAGCCCAGGCTCTCCGCCTTCTCTCTCCACGCTGCCTGCTTCCGCTTGGTGTCGCGATAGAGCCTGTGGCCCTTCCTTCACAGGTACTTGTTCTCCCTCAGCCATTCCAGCACCTCCTCCTCATGGTTTTTGGAAATGGAGTACTGTTTCCTCTCCCCCTTCTCCTTGCCTTGCCTCTTCCTCCCTCTGGCAGGGGCTTCAGGGCCTTCAGCAGCAGGGCTTTGAGGGCCTTGGGGTTGGTCCACCACAGCAGAAGAAGAAGCAGCAGCAGCAGCAGCAGGAGAAGCAGCAGCAGCAGCAGGAGAAGCACCAGCAGGAGAAGCACCAACAGCAGCAACACCAGGAGCACCACCAGCAGCAGCAGAAGCACCAGCAGCTTCAGAGTCAGCGTCAGGGGGTGGGTTCTGTCCTTCTTGCCAGGGCTGGCAGGAGTAGGCACAGGCTTCCTCTTCTTCCCCATGGTGTTCTCTCAAGATGTCTCTGCCAGCAGGTCTTTCCTATGAATGGTGACCTGCTTGCGAGCTGCCTCCTTTTATATCCGCAGAGCTTACGCAATTCATCCTCTCCGCATGCGCAGTGAACGCTTTGCATCCGCTACGCATCCACTATGCATCCTATAGGCGTCCGTGATGCATCCGCGTCATCCGCTATGCATCCGCTCCTTCTGCTACGCGTCCGCTTCGCTGTTCACCTCCGGAAGCCCTGCGGATGCGTCATCCGCTTCCATCCACTTCCATCCGCTAGGCTTCTTACAAACATCCACCTTACATCCCCGCTACATCCTCCCCACGTCTGTTCCTTTCCGTTGTTGTCCGCTCTGTTTATGCAAATTTGGGGCACTTTTGAGAGCGGATAGCAACGGATGGAAAATTTGCTCGTCCGCTGTATCCTTTTTACATACGTTTTGCATCCGTCGGCCAGTGTGACCTAGCCTTTAATTCCTTCCTCACCCCCCTTGTCAGGAATGATCTTATCACAGTTTCCCAGGGCATACCTAATTCCCCCGCACCCCCTTTTTAGAGATTCAAGAGATTCCCAAAGTACAATCTCACTGTAATTTTTATGACTTTCTCATCTCCTGGTTGTGCCTCTCAGAGGTGATAGTTCTGGCCACCTGGCTTTTCTCCCTCCATCGTATCATGTGTGGGTTATACAAATTCAATATAAGATTAAATATATTCACGTTACATCAAGAAAGGATTTCTTTATCAGTCTCCCCCCCCCCCTTTTTTTTTTTTCTTCTTCCACTGAAGAAATGACAGATACACGAATCTGACACCCTGCCCTCCTTAAAAAACAGATAGGTCTACCTGGAAAAAAAACAAAAATCATGCATTACATTTGCAATTCAGGATGGTTTATCAGGGTATTTTTGGTGGAACTTACGTAGCAGTGTGGGTGCTTTTACGTGTTGTTTGGCTACCCACTCATTTTCTGAAGAAGGAAGGTGTTTCCAAGCTACTAAATATTGTGTGGATCCATGGTGAGTGCATGAATCAAGGATGTCTTTAATTTCAAAATGTTGTTCCACATGAACCATGATGGGGGTTGGAAGTGTGTGTGGGGGGCTGAGGTTTGAAGTGATCTCTGGTTTGATCAAGCTACAGTGAAATACTGGATGAATCTGCCTCAGTGTTTTTGGAAGTTGAAACTCTACCGTCAAAGGGGTTAATAATTCTGGAGATGGGGAAAGGTCCAATGAATTTTGGTCCTAATTTATTAAAGGGTTGTAATGATTTTATGAATTTTGTGGACAAGGTATACACGGTCCCCAATCTTGAAAGGTTTAGGTTCGCAGCATTTTTTGTCTGCATGAGTTTTGTAAACTGCTCTAGCTTCCTGTAAAGATAATCTTACTACTGGCCACATGGCTTGTAAGTTATCCATTCACTCCTTAAGAGAGGGAATTTCAGGATCTTTGGTGGGTAGTTCCGGCATGGGGTTGAATTCTTGGTCCGTGGCTACCTGGAATGGGGTGAACCCCATGCTACTATGGACTGAGTTATTGTATGCTACCTCTGCAAACGGAAGGTCAGTCCAATTATCCTGTTGGTGACTAATAAAACATCTTAAATATTGTTCTAATACGCTGTTCATCTGCTCCATCGATCCGTCCATTTAGGGGTTATTTCCTGACGACAACCCCTGGGTGGAGCCTAATAGGTTTAAAAATGCCTGCCAAAATTTGGATGTGAACTGAACACCCCTATCTGAGATAATCCATTGGGGAGCTCCATGAAGGCAATAGATGTGTATTAGAAACATCTTTGCCAATGCTTTGGCAGTTGGGATCTTTTGGCATGGAATAAAGTGAACCTGTTTGGAAAAAAGATCAGTTACAACCCAAATTACAGTATTTCCAGCACTTTCAGGAAGCTCCACTATAAAGTTCATAGCGATCTCTTTCCAGGGAGCAGAAGGGTCTGCTACTGGTTGTAAAAGTCCAGCATATTTTCCTTGTTTTCTCTTTGCAGCAGCACAGGTGGGGCAGCTCGCAACATCGCTTTCAATGTCCTTTTTGAGGGCCGGCCACCAAAATTGTCTTTGGTGCATAAAGGGATACATAAGGGAGTTTAGAACCCCTCCCCTTATCTCGATGTGTATTTAGTGAAATAAAAGCCAGTATGTTAATTCCTTCCCCACCCCCCTTGTCAAGAACGATCTTTTCACAGTTTCCTAGGGCATACCTAATTCCCCACCACCACCCTCTTTTTAGAACGAACTATTAAGAGATTCCCAAAGTACAATCTCACTGTGGAATTTTTATGACCTTCTCATCTCCTGGTTGTGCCTCTCAGAGGTGATAGTTCTGGCCACCTGGCTTTTCTCCCTCCATCGTATCATGTGTGGGTTATACAAATTCAATATAAGATTAAATATATTCACGTTACATCAAGAAAGGATTTCTTTATCAGTCTCCTCCCCCCCCTTTTTTTTCTTCTTCCACTGAAAAAATGACAGATACACAAATCTGACAGTAGTCCCTTTTGCCATTGTTAAACCCAAGAATTAACAATGAATAGAAATTAGATATTGAACATTGCAATATCTAGAATCATCAGTATAGAAGCGAAAGAATGGAGAAAATCACAAAATGCAAAAAACTGTGGCAACAGAGGCAAAGGTGAGATTGGTGTCCAACAAAGGTTGGAAATAGCCCTGAGGGTCAGTATAGAGACAAGAGACAGCCAAAGCCTATGTTCTTATCCTGTCAGTGAGCACAGTGGATGGATTGGAGCAGAGCAGAAGGGCAGAACTGTACCAGGATCTGCTTCAATGCCAAGGAGTACAACAGGGACAAGGGGCTGGCAGGAGACAGGGGGCTGGCAGGAGACAGAAAGCTGGCTCGGAATCCAACCCAGTGTCAGTGTCGAGAGGCTGCAGATCTAGAGATTGGGTGGCATATAAATTAAATAAATAAGTAAATAGAAATAGAACAACTGCAAAAAAAGCAAAAATATTAAGTGTCTTACAAAAGATTTGGGGCATCACTTGAAGATAATTGGTATTGATAAAATCACATCAATCAATTACAAAAGGCAATTGATTAGAACAGTTTACATTCTATGATAATACTTTTAATATTATAAACAAAAATGCATGCCAATCCCAGGTACTTGGAAGGGGTTTGGTAAATGGACAAAAATGTCAGATCCCGCTAAACATCTGGCTGATTATATGACATGATGATGATGATGATAATGATAGAAGGAGGGAGGGGGAGGAGGAGAAGCAGAAAAGGAATAGGAGGAAGGAAGTAAAAAAGTGAAGGATTCATTTTTGCTACCCAAGAATGAGCCCTACTAACCAGTTCCATGAAAGCAAATATTCAACATGTCAGTAACAGCAGCAAATGCCATTTATGCAGTGAGAAAGATGAAACAGTGGATCGCTTTATCAGTGGCTGCAACAAAATTTCACAAATTCATTATCTACATCTATTACCTAAAAGAGCTGCGTTGGTGCAGTGGTTAGAATGCAGGCAACTTCTGCTGATCACCGACTGCCAGCAATTTGGCAGTTCAGGTCTCACCAGCTCAAGGTTGTTCATGGCAATATGCTGAGTCTGTAAACCACTTAGAGAGGGCTGTAAAGCACTGTAAAATGGTATACAATTCTAAGTGCTATTGCTATTGCTAAAATATTTTGCCAAAATCATACAATGGAAGCTTTGCAGAAGTTTGGGTTCAAATGCATCAAAAATTACTACAAAAATTGTCAGTGTTTTTGAAAATGAACAAGTCAAGATTTTGTGGGACTTTTGGATCCAAACAGAGAGATATTTGGCCCACAGCACTCCTGACAGCACTATTGTGGAAAAGAAAAAAGTCTGGTTCATTGATATTGCAATACCAGGTGATGCAGAATTGAAGAGAAACAACTTGAAAAAAATAACAAAATATTGCAATCTGCAAATTGAAATTGAATGGTTGTGGAGGAAGAAATCAATGGTTGTACCAATATAATAGGAGCCTTTGGAGTAATACAAAATTAGATAAACTAGAAAACTGGAAATTTTGAATTTATCAGACCTGATTAGTCTGACTTCACAAAAAACGACCCTACTCAGAATTGCCTATATACCCAGACGTTACCTTAACAGCTCTTAGTTTCTTGATTGGAACTTTAATTATTTTTAACCAGCCTCAGGCTGTGAATCAAATTGAAAATTATAATAACAACAACAACAATAACAACAACAACAATAATAATAATACCATCAAACATCCAAGTTTGAATATCCCAGGTCCTTGGTAAAGACTTGATAGGTAGACAAAAATGCCAAACCCAGTTTGAACATCTGGCTGACTATGTGATGAATAATAGTAATAGTAGTAATTAATAATCTGAAGCTATATGGAAAAATTCCACCTGAAATAATCACTGCAGAACACTGTCCATATATATAATATAGCTGAGATATTGCAATGGAGTTTGGATTGGACAAATGTCCAACACTCACTATCAAACAAAGAAAAATAGTAAGAACTGAAGGAATCAAGATGTCCCACAAAAATAACATTAAGCCTGGATTAAAATGATTACTATAAAATGCCTGGATATCCTTCAAGCATACTGAAGTCAAGAAAAAGATTAAAGGTGAATACATCAAGAGAGTGAAGAAGATCTTAAAGTCCAAACTCAATGGAGGAAATACCATTAAGACAATCAACACATGGACAATTCCAGTCATTAGATACACATTAGGAATAGGGGACTGGAGTCAAACAGAACTAAAAGTAATGGGTAGGAAGACCAGAAAAATAATGACAATGAATCATGCCCTTCATCCTCACAGCAACATTGGCAAATTGGTGGGCATGGAACGTTGCAAATACATCATATGGTTGAAGAAGAAAAAAGGACTTTGGAACAATATTTGAAGGACAATAAAGAAGATGTACTGAAGTTAGTAAGCCAGGAAGACTTATTGACTACTGGAGAACCAAACTGGCCTACATGAAAGACCAAATGAACAACAGAATAGAGGCATGGGAAGACAAAGTACTATATGGTCAGTATATTTAAAAAAATAGCAGGGAAAGCAGATAATAACAAGACCTGGCAATGGCTAAGAGCAGGAAAGACTGAAGTATTAATTCATGCTGCACAAGAGAAAGCCTTAAGGACAAATGCATACAAAGCCAGAAAAGACAGTACCAGACAGTAAGTCCCCCCCTATGCAAAGAAGCTGAGGAAACAGTGGACTACCTGGTAAGCTGCTGGAAGAAGATTGCACAGACTGACTACAAACAATGACATGAAAAATTAGAAGCCATGGTGCACTGGAAGATCTGCAAGAAATATCATTTGCATGCAAGCCAAAGCTAATGGGACCATATAATAGAGAAAGCCATAGGAAATGAAGAATTCCTATAGGATTTTAGAATACAAACAGGCAGGTACCAGCCACATAACACCCCTTACTTTGTAACACCCCTCTGTACTTAAACAGTTCTTGACAAGGAAGACAAAAAAGTCTGGATAATGGATGTATCAGTGCCTGGAGACAGCTGAATAGAAGAGAAAGAAATTTTATGGCAGGAAATATTGAAGGATTAATTCAGGCTGCCCAAGACCAAGCCTTAAGGACAAGTGCATACAATATGCATATAAAGAAGAATGTGTAACAGAAGAAAAAGTGATAAAATGTTTCATGAAAGGAAATTATAGGCCAATATCTCTGTTAAATGTGGACTATAAAATTTTTGTAACTATAATAGCTGAAAGATTCAAGAAAATATTAAATAAATTTATACACACAAACCAAAATGGCTTCCTTTCACATAGACATTTTAGTAATAACATTAGGACAATTTTAGACATCATAGAATATTATGAAGTGGAGAACAGGTAGCATTATTATTCCTGGATGCTAAAAAGGCCTTTGACAATATAAAATGTAGTTTCGTTCTGCAACAAATTAATTATATGGATTTGGGGCAAAAAATCCTAAATGTAGTATCTGCAATATATAATAAACAAGCTAGGATATTGATAAATGACCATACAACAAATAAATTTGAGATACAAAAAGGAACAAGGCAGGGATGTCCATTATCACTATTATTATTTATTTTGATCTTAGAAACACTAACAAGAATAATTAGGAAAAAATTGGAAATAAAAGGACTAAAAATAAAGAAATTTGCTTTTTATTTTAGAAGATCCGCAAAATTCAGGACCCAAATTGATAGAGCAATATGACAAATGTACAAAAAGAAAATTTAACAATGTTAAATTGTCCAGACGACAAACAAAATTACATATTTGGGAATCGTAATTTCAGCAAAATGTATAACTCTCAAAGAGGACAATTATACACCACTAATTAAAAAAAGACTGAAGATCGTAGGAAATGGAGTAACCTAAGACTTTCCCTTATGGGGAGAATTGCATCTATAAAAATGAACATATTACGAAAATTATTGTTTTTATTCCAAAATGCTCCGGTAAAATTAGAGAAAAACTTTTTTAATCAATTGGATAAGCTAGTATCGAAATTTATATGGCAGGGAAAAAAAAGCTCAGAATTAGACTGAAATTGTTGCAGGATGCTTCTGAAAGAGGAGGATTTGGCCTACCGGATTGGGAAATATATTACAGAGCGGCCATTCTGACCTGGGTTAAAGATTGGGTAAGTGTTAAAAACAATAGAATATTAACATTAGAAGGATATAATTTACAGGCAGGGTGCCTTTTTGTGGCAGAACAAACATCAAATTCATGGTTATTTTCAAAGGCATAAAATTAGGCAGACCTTACTAAACGCATGGAATAAAACTGTCAATTCTATGTTGAAATGCCAACTTGGCTAACTACATTAGAAGCGATAATGTACCCACATTTATTGCGACAAGGACAGGTCATTATATATGAGGATATATTAGATGAGAAAGGAGAATTAAAAACAAGACAGGAGCTGAAGGATTTGTGATTTGAGAAAGTAAGGATATGAAAGAATGGGGCATTAACAAACATAAAACAGAATTAGATAAAATATTATTAGGAACGAATGAGAAATTGATTAAAAAATATAGTAGTATTATTGGAATGTAAATTGGAAGAGGAAAAGGTGAAAAAAAATGATGTTGGCCTGGATGAAAGATTTCGGGTATAGTATACATTTGGATGACTGGCAAATTTTATGGGACAGGAATAGAAAAATTACCTTTGTGGCATCATATAAAGAAAATTTACATAAAATGTTTTACCGATGGCATATCCCACCATTAAAATTAGTAAAAATGTACCTGAAAAATGTAACCCTAAATGCTGGAAATGCAACAAAGTAATTGGAACATACTACCATGTATGGTGGAAATGTAAAAAAGTCCAAATATATTGGCTGAAAGTTAGAAACTGGTTAGAAGAGATGTGTAAAATTAAAATAGAGTTCAGACCTGAAATTTTTTTATTGGGAATCAATTTGGCAAAATATAATAAAGCGATAATATACCTAATAGTTCATGTCACCACTGCCGTGAGACTAGCTTTTGCCCAAAGATGGAAAGGAAATGATATGCCACAAGAGATGGAAATAATTAGAAAAATTTGGTTGTGCGCTGAAATGGATAGAGTAACTCAAGAATTAAAAGATAAGACTGAATCTGATTATTACAAAATTTGGAAGAAGTTTTACCACTGGTTTTAAAAAAGAAAGTAATTGTATTAATGATGATTAATATTTATGTATATATGTAAATTTGTATTTTTTGTTATGTGTGCACCATGTTCATTTTTTAAAAATGTTTTTCTATTTGTTGTTCATTAATAAAATTTATTTTAAAAAAGATAAGTTCACCATCAGTCAGTTGTGAAAGGTGGCTTTACTGGGGACAATTTCCATCCTGTGATGGTATCTATTATGTCTGTGCAGCCACGGACACGTAATAGCCCACTGCGACTAACACAGGAAATCCCAATAAGCTAATTGGCTAAATGCACAGCAGGCAACCCCTATATAAAAGTGCCTGCCAGCCGTTAGTGTTGTTGTTGCAGTTGAGTTGGTGTTCTCTACTTACCAGTAAATCCTTGTTGTGGATCTATTGATTCATTATTCCGGCAACTCAACAACTGGCTACGAAGGGGGGATTGCCAGACAGAGCTAGCCCAGATTGACACAGGTTGCAGCACCCGAAAGCCAGCTGATCGGCACTGCACCAGAACTGTGGAAACAGTCGTTGATCAACAAGGAGACCTACCTATTCGGAGAGGCAGGAGGACCACTGATCAGAGAGCTGATAGCCAGGAGTGCCGCTGATCGGGCAAGCTGACAGGCCCCTCAGAAGCTGCATCACTGCAGCAGGGTCAGCTAACCCAGAACTATCGTCAGATTGCCGCAGAGGCTTCAGAGGCTCAGAGAAAGCCGCCACTAAGCCATATGAGTCAACTGGCCGATAGCCATCACTGTGGGCAGCCCAGGATAGCCCAGGGTCAGGTGCCCTTGTCAGACCACCGGGAGAAGAGTCAGGACAGCACCTGGGGGGGTCACCTGAAAGGAAAGATGGCAAATACTCAAAAATTCACACCTTTTGACCTGGAATTAGAAACATGGGACTCTTTTCTAGTACAATTTGACTGTGGTTTAGAAGCTAATGATCTTATTAAAATCACAGACAACTGAAAAAGAGCAATATTCCTTAACAACTGTGGCGGAGAGGTCTTCAAAATGGCTTGTGCCATCATCGCTGCAGACCCCCTGCAGACGGTCCCATGGGCCATGCTTATACAAATCTGACCCAACACTTCACTCCCAAACTCTGCTGTATCGCAAGGCAGCACACATTTTACCAGAGAGACCAAACAGGGTGAATCCATAAGTCATTATACGTCAGCACTCTACAATACTGCCTTGTACTGTAGTTCTATGTCCTGGATGAGACCCTCCTAGTGAGCAGTGTGAGGGATATAAAACTACAAAGATGGCCATTCTCCAGGGCCACCCTAACACTCAAGGAAGCCATAGACTAAGCCATCACTGCAGAGCAGTCTGCAGAAGGTCTGCAGAAGAAATCCAAATGCAGAAAATGAACAGTCCAAGGACTGTCAGGCAGGCCGCCATGGTCCATTGTGAGGGAATGGAGGGAAATAAGGACAAAGACAACAACAAGATGTGCACAAAATGAGAGTGGCAGCCCCCGTTCCAGTGGTACAACACCTACTATACTCATTGGAAAATATTCACGAAACTTGACTTTGTCCAGGCCTATCAGCAACTCCCCATAGATGATGAGACAGCTGAGGCCCAGACAATCATCACATACAAGGGAGTGTTCCAGTCCAAATGACTGCAGTTCAGGGTGAATGTTACCCCCGGATTCTTCCAGAGTCTGATGGAGAGGATGCTGCATAGAATACCATGGGTCGTCCTGTATTTCGATGATATCTCAGCAGCAAACCAACCAGAACTATTTGAATGATTATGGGCAGCATTCAAAAATTCCAACAGGTGGTGCTCAAGGTAAAAAAGGAAAATGCCTGATAGTCGTGGACCAGGTAGACTTCCTTGGATAGCTCATCGACATGGCCGGTCTACACCCCACCAAGGAAAAGACTCAATTAAAGAAGCCCCGATGCCCACAAATAGGACGGAGCTCCAAGCCTTCCTTGGGTTCCTAAACTTCTACGGTGTCTTCCTTAAACTAAAAGCATCTATCGCAGAACCATTACACAGGCTACTAGACAAGAAAACACCATGGGCCTGGGGTCAGAAGGAAGCAATGACTTTCAAACAACTAAAAATCTTACATCAGACAGTGTACTGGTCCAGTACAACGAGACATTACTGTTAACACTATTGTGTGATGCATCACTGTACAGAGTTGGAGCCATCCTGAGCCAAAAGTTCCCAGACGGAAAGGAGGTGCCTGTTGCATTTTTTTCAAGAACGCTATCTGGGGCAGAGAGGAATTACAGCCATCTCGATAAGGAGGCACTGGCTGTTGTCGCAAGGATAAAAAGATTCCACAAGTATGTGTACAGGCGGAAATTTGAGCTTATAACAAACCAGAAACTGCTATTAGGCCTCTTCGCAGGAGACCATCAGACACCGCAAGTCCTGTCCCCTCACATGATTCAGTGGACTGAATTCCTTGTGACCTATCAATATAAGTTCATACAACACCCAGGCACAAACATAAGCAACACAGACACACTTAGTAGATGCCCATTATCCAAACAAGTGGAAGACCCAGCACCAATAGCGACAGTACTGCTAATGTAGACACTACAAACAGGGCTGATCACGACCACCGTGGTGGCCAGAAAATCCGAAGAGAAACAACAATATCAAAGGTACTAAACTGGGTGTGAAGGGGGTAGCCTAAAGATTCAACAAGCACAGCATTTAGGCCATTCAAAGTGAGGTAACATGAACTATCTGTACAGAAGGGTTGCCTACTGTGGAGGAGTCATGTAATGATACCCCATCAAGTAAGAGGATTGTTTTTGCGGATGCTACATAAAGGCCAACCTGGGATCATCCTCATAAAGATGTTAGCTTACATGTGGTGGCCATCACTGGACAAAGACATCAAATTGTGAGTGGCTGACTGCAAGCCCTGCCAAAAGACACGGCCGGCATCCCCAGTCACACTGGCACAACAAATGGAAGATACCTAGGAGTCCATGGTCCAGGCTACACATCAACTTTGCCAGACCTGTATACAGTAAATTCTTTTTAATCATCGTTGATGCTTACTCCGAGAAGTTAGGAGTGGCTTATGAGCACAACAACTACAGACGTCACCACCAATGTGCTACATAGACTGTTTGCAACCCATGGCCTGCCAGATTTATTGGTCAATGGGCCACAGTTCATGGCTAGGCCATTTGAGATATTCCTGGTGAATAGAAGCATCCTCCATGCACTCACTGCTCTATTTAACACTACAAACACAGAGGGAGGTGTGCATGGTAAAGGAGGCCCTCACCAGAAAGGGGGAAGGAAATATACGAGAAAAGCTAGAAAGATACTTATTAACCCAGCAGGTCACCCCGTGCATGGCTATGGGCAGAAGCCCAGTGGAGCTGTTAATGGGGAGGAGACTGAGAACACAGTGGGATAGAATACACCCCAATTACATGATAGATGTTCAACAAAAAGAAGATGACAAAGTCAGAAGATTCCAGCAAGGTGAAAGGATGTATGCAAGAAACTATGCCAGGAAACCTATGTGGGTACTGGGCCATGTACTGGAAGTCATGGGGCCCCAGTAATATTGGGTGGAACTCAGCAATGGTAAGGTGTGGTACAGACACATCAACCAGCTGCAAAGAGACCTCAAATGACAGACCGATAGCAAGCTGGAGGACACTGAACCACAGGGGAATAAGGAAAGAGACTTATCTTGGAAGGTAATCACAGCACCCAAGGTGACACCTGTCATGAACTCCCCACCGGCGGAAATCCTGAGTGATACACCCAATGATCCTGAAACAAGACAAGGTGACACAGATGTGAGTAACAAGCAACCCAGGATCCTGGAGGATCAAAGGCAGACTCGGAACTAGAAATGACCCGTAGATTTAAACAACTATGATTGTACCTAATTAAACAATAATTAAAGTTTAATAATAATTAAAGTTCCAGCTGGAAGGTGAGGGGTGTTGTGTCTGTGCAGCCTGGACACATAATAGCCCACTGCAACTTGTGTGGGGAATCCCAATTATCTAATTGGCTAATGGCAGGCAACCCTATATAAGGCTGCCTGCCAGCTGTTACTGTTGTTGTTGTAGTTGAGTTGGTGTTCTCTACTTAGCAGTAAATCCTTGTTGCGGATCCATTGACTCTGGCTAGTTATTCCAGCGACTCAACAATATCTGTAACACCATCAAACATCCAGATCTGCCTATCCCAGGGCCTTGGTAAGGACTTGATACGTAGACAGAAATGCCAAGCCGAGATTGAATATCTGGCTGACTGTGAGATGATCAGCAACAAAAACAACAACAGCAATAAGAATATGATTATATCCCTGTCTTTTTCTGTAAGAAATAGATTTTCTTGAATCAAGCATAACTTCTCATAATTCATGGACAAATGCAGAGGTGGGATTCTACCTGCTCGAACCGGTTCTATAGAATCGGTTGTTATGAGTCTGAGCAGTTCAGAGAACTGATAAATTGTGCCCCTGGCTGGACCCACCCCTTCCTGCCCACCCACTCCCCACCCTGCCCAGTTATTCCTCATCTTGCCTGCATTACTAACTTGCCTTGGCCAGCCATTGCTGCTGCTTTCCACCATGGCCCTGATCTCCCTGGGTGAGTGAGCCTACAAGCAAGCCCCAGTTCAGTCGACTTCTGAGCCAGCCTAGGCCACTGGGCTGTCCCTTCCCCCCGTCCCCAGGCTTGCCTGGCTTGCTTCGCCACAACCTGGCTACTTGCTGCCCCCCCACACACACACTGCAAGGCCATGGCCATGCTGGCCAGGAGAGAAGGGAACATTGTATTTCTCCCCCAGCCACAAAGTACCTGCAGAGCCATGGCAGCACTGGCAGGGAGAGAAAGGAACATTCTCTTTCTCCCCCTGGTGCTGCAAGAGCCGACCAGGGAAACACCCTGATGTATTCTGCTGCTGCTACCTCCAAAGCAAGGAAATTCCCCACCGCCGGCAACCCTTCTCCTCCTCCTCCTCTTCTTAGACTGGCAGCTGTGGGGAGTACACATGAACAAGGGAAACACTCCTCAAACGAGTGCCAAAGCACAGAAAAATTGGGTGCAGAGTGAGCAGTTGGATCTGACCGGGGAACACCCTGATGTGCTCTGCTGCTGCTGCCTCTGAAGCTGCTTGTTGAAGAGTAAGGCTCTTGGGGCTCCAAGAGTTCCAGGCTCACCTTGGAGGGGCTTCTGCCCAGAACCAAAGAAAGAGCTGAAGGTTGATAGAGGGAGAGGGATGCAAAGACCATTTCCTCTCCAAAGAGAGCCCCAAAGGGAGGCATAGAGCCAGGCGACGGCAACGAGGCAGAAATGGTGAAACCGCTGCTTACATGAGGGCCAGGATCGCTGCCTCTGCCACCCACAGAGGTGTTTTGCGAGGTCCGGCGATGGTGCGCAAAGCGCCATTGCCACGGCCACTATCACGCGTGGAGGTACTTTTTACCTTTTTCCACCACCCAGTGCTAACTTGGGATTTCTGGATCATTCAGTTCATTACAGATGAGGGGTGTGTGTATGTGTGTGTGTGCGTGTGTGTGTGTTTGTGTGTGTGTGAGAAAGAGAGAGAGAGGGAGGGAGGGAGAGAGAGATGGAGGAAGCAAAAAAAGAAAGAGCAGGAAAGAAAGAGAAAGGGAGAGAAAGAAAGAAAGAAAGAGAGAGAGAGAGAAAGAGAGAGAGAGAGAGAGGAAGAGAGAAAGAAAAGAGCAAGAAAGAGAGGGGGGAAGATAGAGGGGGGAGAGAGAAAGAAAGAGAAGAAAGAGATGAAAGAAAAGGGAAAGAAAGAAAAAGGGAGAGAAAGGAAGAAAAGGGATAGACAAAGAAAGGGGATGGAAGGTAGGGACAGAAAGAAAGAGAAAGAAAGAGAGAGAGAGGAGAAAGTGAATGAGTTATATGGATGGATAGATAAATACATGGAAGGAGGGAGGGAGAGAAAAAAAGGAGAGGAAGGAAGGACACAAACCCTGGCTTCAGAAGATTCTTTGAAGCAGCACAGCAATCTAGCAGAAGCCTGCAAGGGATGTCAGACGTAATCTAGTCCAACCCCCTCCTCCAGCAGGAGATCCTTACAGAATCAAAGAATAGCAGGGTTAGAAAGGTATGTGTGTGCATGGCTGTCAAAACTCCAAAAATAGGTCAAGTAGCTCTGGCAAGGTCAGTCATAAATTAGAACATTTGCTAAGCAACTGGCCATTAAGTGAAAACCAGTTGTATTTGGGTTGCCAGTCACATGACCACCAAGTCACACCCACAAATTAAGCCACGCCCAAAGAACCAATTGTTACAAAATTTGAATCCCACCCCATGCAATATTTTTGTCAACAATATGAAGTTTGCCATTGTTTTTATTCTCGACTGATTCTTCCTATGCTACCCAGCTGTTATCCAGCAATTCCTGTCAAAGTACTAATCAGGTTGCATTTTTCTTAACTGTCCAAAGTCAACAAAGTTCTGTTATATGCTATGATAGTGATTTGTTTACAAAGATGTATAGAATATCATGCAATAGTTTAGAATACTTAAGACTTATTTCTTTTTTTTATATTTTCCTTTATTAAACAAATAAACAAACACAAAGACACACAATTCTTACAATAAAAACGCTGAATGTGGTACAGTTTCCCTAACATCAATCATTGTCATTACATCACTAAATCCAATAGTAATATTACATAATTTTTATATATATACAGGTGAAACTCAAAAAATTAGAATATCGTGCAAAAGTTCATTTATTTCAGTAATGCAACTTAAAAGGTGAACCTAATATATGCAATAGACTCATTACATGCAAAACAAGATATTCAAGCGGTCATTTGTCATAATTGAGAAAATTATGGCTTACAGCTCATGAAAACCCCAAATCCACAATCTCAGAAAATTAGAATATTGTGAAAAGGTTCAATATTCTAGGCTCAAAGTTCCCACTCTAATCAGCTAATTAAGCTATAACACCTGCAAAGGGTTCCTGAGCCTTTAAATGGTCTATCAGTCTGGTTCAGTAGGAAACACGGGAAAGACTGCTGACCTGACAGTTGTGCAGAAAACCATCATTGACACTCCCATAAGGAGGTAAAGCCTCAAAAGGTAATTGCAAAAGAATTTGGATATTCCCAAAGTGCTTTATCAAAGCACATTAATAGAAAGTTATGTGGAAGGGAAAAGTGTGGAAGAAAAAGGTGCACAAGCAGCAGGGATGACCGCAGCCTGGAGAGGATTGTCAGGAAAAGGCCATTCAAAAGTGTTGGGGACTTTCACAAGGAGTGGACTGAGGCTACAATCAGTGCATCAAGAGCCACCACACACAGACAGATCCTGGACATGGGCTTCAAATGTCATATTTCTCTTGTCAAGATGCTCCTGAACAACAAATGTCAGAAGTGTCTTACCTGGACTAAAGAAAAACAGAACTGGTCTGTTGCTCAGTGATCTAAAGTCCTCTTTTCTGATGAGAGCAACTTTTGCATCTCATTTGAAAACCAAGGACCCAGAGTCTGGAGGAAGAATGAAGAGGCACACACTGCAAGATGCTTGAAGTCCAGTGTGAAATTTCCAGTCTGTGTTGATTTGAGAAGCCCTGTCATCTGCTGGTGTTTGTCCACTGTGCTTCATTAAGTCCAGGTTCAACGCAGCCGTCTACCAGGAAATTTTGGAACACTTCATGCTTCCTTCCGCAGACAAGCTTTATGGGGATGCTGACTTCATTTTCCAGCAGGACTTGGCACCTGCCCACACTGCCAAAAGCACCAAAACCTGGTTCAATGACCGTGGGATTACTGTGCTTAATTGGCCAGCAAACTCACCTGACCTGAACCCAATAGAGCATTGCCAAGAGAAAGATGAGAGACATGAGACCGAATAATACAGAAGAGCTGAAGGCTGCTATTGAAGCATCCTGGTCTTCTATAACACCTCAATAGTGCCACAGGCTAATAGCTTCCATACCACGCAGCATTGAGGCAGTAATTGGTGCAAAAGGGCCCAAATCAAGTACTGAGTACATATGCATGTGTCAGGCGGAGCTCCATTCAAAATCCAGGAAAGAAATACTTAGACACTTTAGTTTAGAGAAAAGATATCTTTTACTGAAAGTGAAGTGGTAGCAACCAAAGAATTCTGAATCTGAGAATTTAGGCGCGCAATTCACATATAGAAAGTGATGGAAATGTTCCCACCCCCAATAGTTCAAATGACACTTCCAATTAGAAGTTGTGGATGTGATCATGTGGCATCTTCAGGTGATGATGAGGCCTCTGTCCGTTGACCTTGGCATATTTTGATAACGGGTTGCAGTTGCGCAGAGAGAAGAAAGCTAAGCGAGAAATAGAAACCTAACTCTATTTTATGCTCCCCCCCTCCCATTTATACAACAGACGAATGTAACACCTCCAGCTCACTTCCCAACTTATTCCTACCTCCCCTTTCCCCCCCCCCATTACTTATGGCAGTCAAAAAGATGCAAAGCAATAGCAGAACATCTTGAAGACTGACATTCGGCCCTCCTAGAAAAAGGAAAATCATCAGTCCTAGAAGTCTTAGAAGAGAGAGAGGAGAAAATATAAAGACAATTATTAATCATTAAACAATTACAAAACAATACACTCCTAAGGCTTATCAGGATACTTGGAACGAAATGCTTTGATCAACTTAGGGGCTTTAACATCGGTTTCGTTAACCCATTCGGCTTGTGAAGAAGGGAAATGTTTCCAGGCTACAAGATACTGGAGTCGACCCCTCCATTTGCGAGAATCCAGAATTTCTTTAACTTCAAAATGTTATTCGCCTTCAATCAATATTGGTATGGGAGGGTCAGTCTGGATGGGTCTTAGGTTTTTGCAAACTAACATGGAAAACCGGATGAATTCGTCAAAGAGTTTTGGGTAAGTTCAGCTGGACTGTTACAGGATTTATAATCCGTTCAATTGTGAATGGACCAACGTACTTAGGACCAAGCTTCTTTGACTTTTGAGTGGTCTGCAGGTATCTGGTGGACAGGAAAACCTTGTCGCCCACTTTATATTCTTTCTGTGGGGATCTTTTCTTGTCTGCAAATTTTTTATGAGCTTGATGGGCCTCATCTAATGCTTTGCGTGTTACTGGCCAGTTAAGTTGGAGTTGAGTTATCCATTCATCCAACGAATGGATATTAGGCTTTTCACGAGGAAGTTCAGGTATGGGAACGAAATCTTGTCCCGAAGCCACTTTAAATGGAGTAAATCCAGTACTGCTGTGTACGGAGTTGTTGTATGCCACTTCGGCAAATGGTAGTAATTCGGACCAGTTATCTTGTTGATAATTTATGTAACATCTGAGATATTGTTCTAACACCGCGTTAGTTCTCTCACAGGCCCCATTGGTTTGGGGGTGATGGGCGGAGCTTAGCCCCTGGGAGGAGCCTATCAACTTCAGGAACTCTTTCCAAAAATTTGAGGTAAATTGGACCCCTCTGTCAGAGATTATGCGTTCCGGGACGCCATGTAACCAGAGTCTTAGCAGAGGGAATCTAGGAACAAGGTATGCAATGTACTTGTTTGGAAAACAAATCAGTCACTACCCAGATGACCGTGTTTCCACCACTTTCGGGTAATTCTACTATAAAGTCCATAGAGATTTCCTTCCAGGGAGCCGTTGGTCTAGCTACATTTTGTAACAATCCTACTGGCTTACCAGGAGGTCTCTTTGCCGAAGCACAAATTGGACAGCTAGCTACATAAGCTTCAATGTCCTTCTTTAAAGTAGGCCACCAGAATTGCCGCTTAACCAGATGTAAGGTCTTCACAAATCCGAAATGGCCAGCTGCTTTAGAATCATGAGCTTGTTGTAGTATTCAGCTCCTCGGTACCTGTGGCACATACAACTTGGCCCCTACCCAAGCCAAACCATCTCTAATTGTATAGTCACTTGAATGAGCCAGGAACCATTCATCCAGTTTTAAAACTTCTTTTAATTGTTCGGTAAGGTCATTCGATAAAACCACTTCTTGGTTCTTCCTTTGGGCTCTGGTGACCACTGGGGCAGCTAGATGTTTGGCTGAGACAATTGGGCTTATCACCTCCTGGCGCATACTATTATATTGAGGTAGTCTAGAGAGAGCGTCCGCCATGAAGTTCTTCCCGCCTGGAATGTACTTCAATGAGAAATTGAATCGCTTGAAGTACTGGGCCCAGCGAACATGTTTAGGGGACAGCTTCCGGGGCGTTTTTAAGGCTTCCAGATTCTTATGATCAGTCCATACCTCAAACGGGTGTTTTGCTCCTTCCAGGAAATGTCTCCAGGTCAGCAAGGCCCAACGAACTGCAAAAGCTTCTTTCTCCCAGACGGCCCATCTTCTCTCTGTTTCAGACAGCTTACGGGAGATATACGCACAAGGCTGTAAGGTCCCTTTCTCGTTGATTTGAAGTAATACCGCTCCAATAGCTACATCACTTACATCGGCTTGAATCACGAAAGGAGTGTCCATATCCGGGTGTTTCAGCACTGGTTCTGCAGCAAACAGTCGTTTTAGATTTTCAAAAGCGGCTTGGCACTCCATGGACCACTCCAGCGGCTTTCCTGGCCTTGGCTTCACCTCCTCTTTTGTTTTTAAGAGATTTGTGATGGGCATTGCTATCTTAGCAAACGTCAGGATGAATTGCCGATAAAAATTTGCAAATCCCAAAAAGCTTTGAAGTTGTTTTCTGGTACGTGGTGGAGCCCACTCCAGAATGGCACGCACCTTCTCTGGATCCATCTCTATGCCTTCGGATGAAATGCGATATCCCAAATAGTCCATTTTGTCTTGGTGGAATTCACACTTTGACAATTTAGCATACAACTTAGCGGCACACAGTTTCTGTAAAACCGACCACACTAACTTCACATGTTCATCCAGGGTCTCCGTGTAGATAAGGATATCATCAAGATAAACCAAAACCCCCCTGTATAAATGTTCATGTAACACTTGATTGATCATTTGCATGAATACAGCTGGGGCCCCTTGTTAACCAAAAGGAAGAACGTTGAATTGGAAACAACCCATCGGGCAGTTAAAAGCGGTCTTCCACTCATCCCCTTCCTTAATTCGAATCCGGTAGTATGCTTCTCTCAAATCCAACTTCGTGAAGATCTTTCCCTTCGCTAAATGGGCCAACATGTCCTTCATCAAAGGAAGGGGGTACACGTTTTCCACAGAAATAGCGTTCAAATTTCTGTAATCCACCACCAAGTGTTTGGAACCATCTTTCTTTTCACGGAACAACACTGGGGCCGCTACCCGGGGTCTAGCTGGTTGAATGAAACCACATTCCAAATTTTTATCAATAAACAATCTTAGCTCTTCCAATTCCCGTGGGGTCATTGAGTACAACTTTGGTTTCGGGAGCTTCACCCCAGGCAAAATCTCAATAACACAGTCTGTTGGCCGATGAGGCGGAAGCTCATCCGAGGCCTTCTCACTGAACACTTCTTTTAAATCCCAATACTCTTTGGGAATTTTCTCCTCATCTTTTACGGGCTCAGTACCTGTGGAAGCTATTTCAATTAGGCCCCCAGGCTTCGGCTGAGATCTGGCCCCTCCTCTCGGTCGCTGTTTTGTGCGTATGCGCAACAACCCCTTTCTCCAGTTAACCTGGGGGTTCCATTTCCGGAGCCAGGGTAATCCCAGTATTAGTGGTTGCTCCATCCCAGGGACCACAGTAAAATGCAGGGTCTCATCATGCTCTCCCATGATCATTTCTATAGGTTCCGTGACAAAACGTGCAGGGCAACCTCCAGCCACTGTTTGATCTAGTTGGCAAAAGGAAATGGGCATCTTCAAAGGTTTTAACTTTAGGCCCATTTTCTTCACTACTTCCGTGTTTATTATACACCTGGTGCACCCAGAATCTAACAGGGCCAGCATTTCCCCTTCGACCCCTGAATTGGGTACCCTCAACTTCACCGGAATGGTCATCGGGCCCACGCTTGGACTTACCAGGAAGTCATCTTCCGAGTCAGAATCCTCCTCCTCAGGGATCACTGGGGCTTCTGATTCCTCTCCTGTGGGAGGGGCGACCTCTGCTGTCTCTTTCGACTTTAGTGCTGTTTCGCAAGGCTTCGCTGGGGACTTTTCAGGTTTCTTTCCTTCCTTTGGCTCCAACTTGACTCTGCAGTTCACAGCCCGATGACCTTCTTTCCCGCATCGAAAGCAGGCCGAGGGGTTGGGTCTTGCCGCTACTCCTCCCTTCTGAGGTTTAGGAGCCTCTTGAGGGCTCGAGGGGGAAAACTTGCTCCACCCATAACCTCCCCGCCATTTACTTTGGATTAAATCAATCTCCACTTCTTCTGCCAGCAGGTACCACATCTGCAAGTCATTGGGGTCTCTTCTAGCAGTGCATCTCTGGTACACATCTTCATTTAAACCATCTTTAAACAGTTATATCAGGGCTTCTTGGGGCCAGCCTCGGAAATGGCCTGCTAACTGTCTAAATTCTTGAGTGTAATCAGCTACAGACCTCTGCCCCTGTTTTATGGTTTTCATCCTAATTCGGGCCTTGCGCTCCGCCAGTGGGTCCTCAAACCTAGCCCACAGTGCAGCCATAAATAGGTTATAATTCAGCAACTGAGGAGCATTATCATTATGCAAAGTCACCATCCACTCTCCCGCTATTCCCTCCAGAGCCCTGGTAACACACCTCACTTTGGCTGCTTCTGAGGGAAAATCCTTCCCATACTCCTCCATATGGCTCCAAACTTGAGCTAAGAAAAATCCCAAGGCTTTGGGATCCCCTCCGTATTTTACTTCTAACGGAGGCAGCCTAGGAGCTCTACGCCTTCTAGGAATCACATCTCCCGCTGAAGACCCCGGGGCTGCTGCTGGATCGGGTTGATTTATGGGAGAGGGAGCTGCTCTGCTTCTTCTGGCTGGGGCTACTTCCCCTCCCCCTTCATACCTTTGTGGTGCTTGAGGTTGTTCAAAGGCTTCATTCAGGAGTTTCCTGGCTTGATCCAGCAAGAGTTCCCTCTTTTCCTTCTCTTGCCAAGGCTCCTCTTTTCCATGCCGGCGGGTAGTTGTGACCCCGGGGGGGGGTCCTTCTCCGGATCTTTCCAACCAACTCCCACCGACCATCTGGGCTTCACAGCTGGATCCTCTTCCAGACTGAGCTCTGCTAGCGATTGGGCTTCCTGCACCAGCAAAGAATCTTGGCCTCCATTGGCTCCCAGATCCTCCTGGTCACTATTTGAAGATGACATGATGTCCAGGCCCCCTCAGAAGAAAATTGGGTATTCTCTCCGGGTGGGCAGGTGGGCGAGATTCAGAATAATGTCAGGCGGAGCTCCATTCAAAATCCAGGAAAGAAATACTTAGACTCTTTAGTTTAGAGAAAATATATCTTTTACTGAAAGTGAAGTGGTAGCAACCAAAGAATTCTGAATCTGAGAATTTAGGCGCGCAATTCACATATAGAAAGTGATGGAAATGTTCTCACCCCCAATAGTTCAAATGACACTTCCAATTAGAAGTTGTGGATATGATCATGTGGTATCTTCAGGTGGTGATGAGGCCTCTGTCTGTTGACCTTGGCATATTTTGATAATGGGTTGCAGTTGTGCAGAGAGAAGAAAGCTAAGCGAGAAATAGAAACCTAACTCTATTTTATGCTCCCCCCTCCCATTTATACAACAGATGAATGTAACACCTCCAGCTCATTTCCCAACTATTCCTACCTCCCTTTCCCCCTCCCCCCCGTTACTTATGGCAGTCGAAAAGATGCAAAGCAATAGCAGAAGATCTTGAAGACTGACAGCATGTTTATACTTTTCAGAGGTCCGATACTGTTCTATGTACAATCCTTGTTTTATTGAGTGCGTGTAATATTCTAATTTTCTGAGATTGTGGATTTGGGGTTTTCATGAGCTGTAAGCCATAATCATCACAATTATGACAAATCACGGCTTGAATTATCTTGGTTTGCCTGTAATGAGTCTATCTCATATATTAGTTTCACCCTTTAAGTTGAATTCCTGATATAAACGAACTTTTGCATGATATTTGCAATATTCTAATTTTTCGAGTTTCAGCTGTACTGTAAATACACATACAGTCATTCCTTATTCTCCTTGATCTTTCTCATCTCTAGCCGACCATAAAATTTCTCCCATGTTTTATAATAATCCGAATCTTCCTTATTTTTAAGTTATTTTGTTAATTTATCCATTTCTGCGCACATTATAATTTTCTTTAATATTTCCAAGTCATCTGCAATATCTTTTTTTTTCCAATTCTGTGCATACGCCAACCTTGCTGCAGTAATTACATGAATCATTAAATAGAGAATTTCTTTATCATATTTCCCAGTGTTAATTCCTAGCAGAAAGAACTCAGGCTTATATTGTATTTTAATTCCACACATTTCTTCTATCCACTTATATAGATTTTGCCAGTATTTTGGGCCTCTTTGCAACTCCACCAGAAGTGATAGTAAGTTCCTATTTCTTTATTACATTTCCAACACATAGGGGAAAGTTTAGGATTCATTTTTGCTAATCTTGATGGTGGTATATGCCATCTATAAAATAATTTGTACAAATGTTCTTTGAAGGGTATTGCTAGAGTCATTTTTTAATTTCTATTCCATAGTTTCTGCCAATCATCTAAACTAATGCTATAACCAAAATTTTTCATCCATACCACTATCGTTTTTTTTTACTTTTTCTTCTTCGAATTTAAATTCCAATAAAACTTGATATAGCTTTTTGATCATCTTCTGCTCAGGTCCTAATAAAATTTTACCTAATTTTGTCCTAGTTCTGCTAATTCCCCATTCTCTCTTATTTTTTAAGTATTTTGATTGGAGTTGCAAATAGGCCCACCATTCCATCTCGATTTCCTGGTTCTTCAACTCTTGTCTAGTTTGTAGTTCTCCTTTTTCATTTAGTATCTCTTTGTAGGTGATAATTTTCCCTTGGCATAAAAGGTGTGGGTGCATCAATGCTTCCAAGGTTCTTATCCAAAGAGGAGTTTCCAAGTACACCTGTCTTTTTGTCTTATTCCAGATGTTTAAGAGAGTATGTGTCACTTTATGACTATACGTGTAGCTATAACCTTTTGACTGCTATAACCAACCCGACTGTAAGCTGTAACGTTCTTATATAAAAATTCTTTTATTTCTATGATTAATCCAATCTTTCACCCAAGTTAATATTGCGGCTCTGTAGTACAACTCCCAGTCGGGTAGGCCAAATCCTCCTCTTTCAGTAGCATCCTGTAGCAACTTTAGCTTAAACCTTGAATTTCTGTTTCATTTCTAATTATTCTTGCTAAAACCTCCAATGACATAATGAAGAGAAGTGGCGATAATGGGCATCCCTGCCTGGTTCCTTTTTTAATTTGAAATTTGTCTGTTATCCCCCCATTCACCAAAATTCTGGCTTCTTGTTTTTCATATACTGCCGAAATTACATTGAAATTTTTTTTCCTAAATCCATAACTCTAATTTGCTGCAAGATGAACTGCCATTTAACATTATCAAAAGCCTTTTTGGCACCTAGAAACATTAATACAACTTAATCACCACTATGGTCCTCATAATATTCTATAGTATCCAGAGTTATCCTAATATTATTTTTGAGTTGCCTATAGGGAAGAAATCTATTTTGAACTGAAGAGATAAATTCATTTAAATTTTTTTGAGTCTTTCTGCAATAATTGAAACAAAAATTTTATTATTGATATTAAGTAGGGATATCGGTCTTTTGTTTCCAGGGTACATAATATCACATCCATCTTTAGGTATAATTGTTATCCTCCCTTCCTCCCAAGATTTAGGTTTTATATTCTTCTAATACTTTGTTGAATATTCTGAGCAATTTACTACTTAGCGTATCCTGTTGTGATTTATAAATTTTCACTGGGAGACCATCTAGGCCCAGGGCTTTGTCATTTTTCTGCTTATTTATTGCCCAGTGGACTTCTTCTATTGTTATTTCCAGATGCAGGATATTTTTATCTTCTTCTGAAATTCTTGTGAGTCCTGCTTTCTTTAGGTATTCTTTAACATCTGCTAGGTATTCCTCCTCTCTAAATAGTTTCTCATAATATTTTTGGATTATCACTCTTTTTTCACCCTCTTGATAACAAATGTCTCCTTGGTCATTTCTTAATTTAGTAATCCACCTTTTTTCATTTTTTTTTTCGGTTTATACACTAACCAGCACCCTGGTTTATTCGCATTCTCAAACTGATATTGTTTTGTCATTTTTAGTTGGTGAGCTAACTCTTCTTTCTCTATTAAGTTTATTTTATGTTTTAATTGTTCCATTTGTAACTTGAATTGCTTTTCCTGTGGTGTTTCTTGTAATTTCTTCTCCAAGTCTTTGTATTCCTGTTCAAATATTTTCCTTTGTTGTTTTTTCTCTTTATTTTTTTCGCCATATATTTTATTGCTAATCCTCTTATCATTGCTTTGCCCTTATCCCAATTAGTATTCTGGTTCCACCATGGACGCCTTTTAAAAACCCCTGAATATTTGGCTGCTCCCAGCCCTTAGACTAGAGTCAATAGGAGCCCTGTGTATTTTATTGTTTTAGAAAGATTGTGCTTCCTTCCAGATGCTTGAGTTTTTTAATTGTATTTTAGGAATTATTTTCATTGGGGGTCCTTAGTGCTTTCTGAGCTTGGTTGTTTTCTTGAAGACATTTCTTTACACAAACTAGGTAGTATCATCAACACCATAACTAGAACTAATTATGTTATTTAGTTGGATGAAACATCTGCAAGAAAAAAAGCTCAGAGACCAACAAGGATCCTTCATTTCAACTTCTGAGGTACTAATATTCTCTTTAATTGGTAGTTATTTAATTACACATAGCCTAGATCATTTTAGAGCTGGGGCAAATAACAAAAAAATATTTATGGTTCTTCCTTGTCCCATCCTATTGTGAAGATTGCTGCACCTTCAGAAGCCAAAGTTCTATGAGCCCATGTCTTATTCCCTAAAGCCTTCCTAGCCAAAAGGAGGAGAGGCTTTGCTTCTATCCTTATGGTCAACTGGAGAGCAGGAGCACACTTGAGCACAAAAAGGGAAAAGTGGGGATATTTGCTTGTCACTGTGAAACCATGCAGAAGTTATTGCTATGGCTTGGAATGAAATGCATAGCCATATGGAAGAGCGCTTAATTTTTTCTCAAGAAATATCCTATCTTGCAGAATAAGTTAATTACTCATTCCCCCCCCCCAAAAAAATACTTCAGTTTTGTTTGTTGGATACTTCTTTAGCTGAGATTGTTTCACTAAAATAAAACTGATTAATTTATTTCTGTTAAATAATAGAAATTTGAAATTATTTTGGCATTATATAAATAAAGTAATAAGAAACTAAAAAAGATGGTGATGACATTAACTTTCATGACAGTACATCAGGCGACTACAAAGTGGACTTAGGACAACAGCAATTCCCATTTATTCATATGTGAATTTATATTTCAGAATTATATTACAAATATCTGAAAAATGAAATTTTTAGTGTGAGATCCTAATTTCACTGTAGGCTTAAGACATGTTAACAAAACATATTTTAAAATAATTTAATGGAACCACATTTTTCATTGTTCATTAATCCTTCTTGGCTTAATCCTTCATGATGACTCAAAAATATTTACATTAAACTTGCACATGCTAAATTGTATGTATAAATGAAATGTAGATGTTGTTGCGGTGCCCAACTCTTCTAAAATAGTCCCTATTAAACTTAACTGTAATTGTTCCCAGATGAATTGCAATCTTTCATAATCATGAAATGTTTTTCAATAAAACAGTAAATTGTCAGAATTATATGTGAGCCTGATGAGCAACTTGAAATGCCGACTTCAAGTGGGAAATGTTAGTGAAATTGGCAGCCAGAGCATAATATGATAGTATAGAAGGCAGAATCTTTTTTTATTATTATTATTTATTGCATATGTTTTATTTGTAAGTTTTCCTTTAACACAACATTTTTTCTGGACAGTGTAATGACTGGATTAGTATATTTTTCACATACAGTTGCATATACAGAATTTTTATTTTCCACCTTCTAACCTTAATATGCTCATTATAATTATATTCTTTTATGTATCAATATACATTTATATTATTTTCCCAATTTGTACTTATTTCTTTATTTTCCCATTTGTTGGGTTTTTTCTATATTCTCATTATCTTTAAACAATACTATGCTCTCTTTATGATTCTCCAAAAATGTATGTAACATCAATAACATTTCTTCATATATTATACTTATTAACCCCTATTAAGTCACTAATGTCTTAATATTATAAATATCACTGTGTTCTACCACCTTTTAATAAGATTATTACCTGTTAATAAGATTTAATCAGTCCTGAAATTATATGTCTAAGCCCCCAGAAATTATAATCCTTGAAAACTATATATTCTAGTATATTTTTGCACTATTTTTAATTAATTATAATACATTTAAAAATACCTAGTTCTAGTCATCCACCTCCTAAGCTCAATATATTTATGGTTATAATAAATTCAATTATATATCTATATATGTGCTACTATTTTCCCAATTTAAACTTTCCACTTATTTCTATTGGTTTTTTAATACAATTACTGTATTGCAAATGTTATGTTGCTGGGTCATTTTGTACCAAGCTAATATATCTCTAATATTCCAATATCCTAATATCTAAAAACTCCCCCCCCCCAAAAAAAATCAATTATTAATAAAATTTAGCCAATCCCAGAACTATTCATCCAAGTCCCCTAAATTTCTAGTCCTTAAATGCTATCAGTTTGTGCTTTTCAGTCTATAATTTCCAGTTTACACTTCCCAATTATCCAGATTTTAAAGTTTTATTTATCTTTTCTTTCTATTGCTTTTCTTCTTTTGCTTTGTAGGATAATCTGTCATGTGATATTAATAACCCAAATCCAATTTAGCCCACCAGGTTTCTTCAGATCTTTTAAATCCACTTTTCAATGCACAGTTCCCACAAAGTTTTAGTGTTTAGTTTAGTTTGCCTTATGGATCTTCAAAAAGCTCAGTAAATATTTCCCAGCATCCAAACCACCAGTAAGATAAAGTGAAGGTCAAGTAGCTCTCTCAGGTGTTGTTTACTTTCTCTCCTTTCATCGCTTTCCTTTCACCCATTGCAGTAATTTTCTTCCTCTAGTCCAGTAGAAGTCTCCCCTGCTCCCAATTCCAGCATTAGAAATAGAATTTAGAAAAGCAATTTCTCCCAATAATCACTTTTCACAAAGTTATTCAGATTTTCTAGACTTTCTATATTTCAAATCATCCTTTAGCTATTTCTTTTACTTCTAAGTCTTTAACCTTTAATCTTCCTCTTTAGTTTTTAGTCTTTGATCTTTCTCCATAAATCCAATTGCTGCTTTCTTAACGTTTGGAGGTCCTTTTTGGAACTTTTTACTTGGGTTGAATCTCTAAGGAAACAGTGGAAGTTTTACTGCTCTATCCACACACTGCTCCAGCACAAGATCTTAGTGTCCTGGTTGTCCCAGCTTGTGGCTGACCAAAATGGCTGTCATCCTTGCTGCCGTTCAGGAGAGCTTTCTTTGGATCAATGAGGAAATTGTGGTTTCCTTCTGATCGACAAAATGTCTCTCCTTTCTTCACCACCCCTCCAGGGAAGCTTAACCTTGTAGGGTCTCCCAGGAAGCGCTTGCCAGCTGCATTTCATGGAGCCTGGTGGAGCTCCACTATTTTCCAGCCATTCTTACCACGACGTCAAATGAAGTTGGAATCCAGAATCTGAAGGCAGATTCTTAAAGCTGAACAAAGAATAAAGGGAATAATGACTATTGGTTCTTTCCCCTCCAATGCTAAATATGTAATTCCAAATGAGCTGATCTTATCTGCAATAAATTTTGTTGAATACTTTAATAGTGACATGTTTTGTTACTGATTTCAAACAAAAGATTGATCAAGTTTCAATGTGATATCAATCAAATTGGAGAAAAGAGACAATAATCAAGGAAGAAATAGCAATAGAATTTAGACTTATATATTGCTACACAGTGCTTTACAGCCTCTCTAAATGAGAGCATTACAGCATTACAGAGAAGGATGCACCTTCTCCCAAGCAAAAAAATTTGTTACTGTTTGCTGCCCAGAGTCAATTCTAGGAAAGAGGGAAGCTGTATCAATTTGATTAAAAAATATAAAAAATCAAGAGATAAAACAGAAAATCTGTTATCCCAGGCTCTCTCTCCGTTATGGTCTTCATGTCTTGCCAAGGACAATCCTGACACAAAAAGAACCATTCATCCATTCTAAATACTTTCTTGTAGCACTTTAATTCTTTATCATTCCAATCCCAGAAACTTTATATCTGGCAACCTTTCATTGCATTTTTCTTGTCTTCTATTTACTTCAGACATTTACTGGTTATCTCCTTTTGCTTAAGAAGTCATAATGTTTCTAATCAATTCATTGCTGGAGCTAATTTGGGTATTTATAAAAATGCTGACCCATTTTCCATTAGGTAAATATTCAAGTTACTGAGCTGCAGAAATAGAAAAGCTACAGATATCTTAATAAAATTATTTTTTTTCTGGAAGCCAGAGAAGAAATGGATATGTCTGAATGGAAGAGTGTAGACCACAGTAGTCAATCAGTCAGGAGATAGCCAATCCCTCAGAAGCCACTTCTCCAAGCCTTGTTTCTTTGAAGAGATAGCGCTATCCTCCAGTCATTTTACCCTGGTCACATCCACTACCCTTCCTCAAAATGAAAAGAAAAAGTATCTCAAACACTAGAAACTAATTTGGATATAATCATATTTCCCCTAAGCTGATACAGAGCCTTCAGCCCAACAACCAGATTTTGAACTATGCACAATATAATGAAGAGCCCTAATAAAATTCATAGTATTCTACTAAAGAATTCTGGTAAAAATTTAAGAGGTCTTCTGCCTCTTTTGTTTCACATGATAAATGTATATATTAGAAATCTAACCAGAAAAGATGGAAAAAGCGTACTTTACATAGAGCACCAAACAAGGAAGAAAATGTTTAAGTAATATAGGGCCTAAGAATAAAAGTCTAACCATATATTAGTATATTTGAGTTATAGAAACTGATACCAAATTCCATAACTCAGTTTTTTCTATTGACTCAAGGTCATGCTTCATACAAATTTGTTTTATGCAAGCTTTTTAAGGAATGTAGCTCTAGCATTAAGCAAGGGAAGTATGTGCTTAATCTATAATTCTTTAGATTATTTATAATTCATTATTCTCTTATCTATATACTATTAGTTATTAATGTCTGTCATGGTACTTACTGTTAACCTATGGTCTTCCTTAAAACCTGTAGTGACTTGGAATGACTGACAGTCCACATGGAAGTAAGGACATTCTACTGCCCAGTAAGTTTATGGCAAAATTGAAACTCTTCCTTTGGGAATTTCCTGTGGATTGACTGAGTCTATTCTGGCCTTCTGGCATCTAATGCCATACTGGAAACTTTGTTATTTCTTATTTCTCTTTCATTTATGCTTCTATTATTAATATTCAAGGATATCTTAATTTTAGTTCTGGCCTAGATTGATACAAATTTTGGGGAGAAAATACAACTTAAATGTTATGCTTCACTTCATATCAGGTGCTGATCTTCCTTACAATGGTCAAGTAATAGGAAGTGGTGTTAACAGAAATTCAGCAATTATTGGAGGTAAGGAAGCAGTATACATCTATTTGAATTGACAAATAAGTTCATTCAGTTGTTTAATATAAGTTTCAATATGAGTATATAATTATCTAAAATTGATCAAATTATTTTGGAAAATTTTATAACCTCCTTGAGTTATCATAATATATGAACATTCTTTTCATAATATTAAAGTATTATCTAATAATTAAGATGTTGAGCTAGAATTAGGAAGCTCTAGATTTAAATTCAGCATCAATTATGTAAATTCACTTAGCAAATGTACTAAGTCACTATCAGTCACCATGATGTTAGGGAGACTTTCTTCATATAAGGTACTGATGAACAATTCCTTGTGCTTAAATTGAGAGGTAAAAATTAATTAATATTTTAATGAACTCATTTTGTAAAGATGAGTAAAGATATAACAGAAAGTAAAGATATAACAGAAGTAAAGATATAACAGAATGTTTAACCTCATTCACCAAAAGAATATAGTGTCCAAATGGATTAACTTCATAGTTGGTTTTTGATAGCTTGTCTCAAGTTGGGATGTTTCTGCAAAATATATTTAGCAAAAAGCCAATTTCAACCAATAATAAAGTCTCAGATTCAGATTCAGATCCTTACCTTTTCATATATTGCATTGAGCAAATTTATCTTCATGCTTCAAAAGAAGCTAAGCAAAGAATGAGAGCAAAAAAACAGGTCAAAAGCCAGAGATTGTTTTCATTAGGCATATATAAAACTAATTTGGGAATAAAACAGTCTTTCCAAACAAAGGAACTATCAGCGACAAAAATCAATTAAAGAAAAGAATGGAGTATTTAAATCAAAAAGAAGGAATATTGATAACAAATATATATTTTATATAAATATATATTTAATATAAAATATAATAATATTTTAATTTTAGATTAACAATAATATAATCTAATTTAAATGGAGATTCTATCCTATTCTTCCATCTCTATGGTGGTTATTTAATTTTCCTCTATTAAGTCCCATTTCTTGATACTATCCATTTCCCCATATAAAAACCTCCAGCAGAATAGATTAAGCTTCATATAATCACCTGCCATGATGGGATGAGATACCATTAGTTCACTGGTGATACTCAATATCATTTATATCTCCATTCCTGGTGACCCAAGGGATACTGTCACTGCCTAGTCACAGCATCTAAAGGCTATGGAGGTTTGGATGGATGACAAAGGATTTGGCTGAACCATGGTAAGACTGAGTGGCTTTGGGATCATGGAGCTTCGGATCTGGGATTTAATATCTCTAATATCTCCAGGCAGAACTGTGGCATAATTTGAGGGTTCTCCTGAACTTGTGATTAGGCATTCCTAGTAGCAGTCATGCCTAGGAGAGCCTTTGCCCAAGATTTTGTTGTGTACCAGTTACATCCTCTCCCGAGTCAGGAATCAGTCACTCAAGCACATACTTTTGAATACAAAAGTATTCAGAAGCTACAGCTGGTGCAAAATACAGCCACACAGACAATATATGTAGACACTGGGATAATTAATGTTACTCTACGGTTCCGCAAGCTGTATTGGTTGTGGGTTTACTTCAACCAATCAATGGGTTGGTTCTTACTTTTAAATCCCTTCATGGCAAGAGTCCAGGCTTTCTGAAGAATTATCTCATCCCAATGGAATTGGCCCATGCTACCCATACCAGCAGAATATGCTGCTGGGGATCCAGTTGGTCAAGGAATTATGGCTGTTGGGTCCAGAAGAAGAATGTTTTTGCTGTGTCTGCCATCCTCTGAAAACAGGTGTCATCTGAGATTATATCTGTAGCCACATTTTTGGTCTTCTGAAAGGGCTTGAAGGGCTCTGCCAACTGATCTAGGGCAGTGGTCACCAACCGATGGGCTACGGCCCACTGGTGGGCTACAAGAAATGTTACCCCCAGAGCATTCTCAAAGCAATTAATCCAGGCTGTGCAGGAACACAAGGCTGTGCCACCCACATGGCCCACAAGAACCCTCCCTGTTCACTCACTCCTCGCCTGGCAAACTTGCCTGCTAAATTGCTATTTTTTCCTTTTTTTTCTTTCTGACCATCAGCTGTTCTGCTGTGCCAGAAGATTTAGATTAGCTAGAAAGCAGGAAATGATTGCATTTCTTGCTTTCTAGCTAGTCTTTAGATCTTTGGCTCTGCTTTTAAGCACAGCCAAACCTCCCTTAGGACTGAAGGTTTTATTATTCAATGCAGATTCATGGCAAACAAATTTTATATGACAGACTGAACTAGCTGATGGCAGATAGATAGATCACTGAATGATTCTGTGAGCAATTTAATCTGCCTGCCTGCTTTGCCTGTTTTTGGGTAAAAGTTGCTCTCTTTTTTTTACAAAAAAAATCAATATTTACATACACGGTGTGTTGTGAGTTAATTTTATGAGTTTGCTTGCAAGCAAATTTTATGCAACAGACTGAGCTAGCCGATGGCAGATAGATCTCTGAATGAATCTGTGATTCTGTGAGCAACTCAATCTCCCTGCCTGCTTTGCCTGATTTTGAGTAAAAGTTGCTTTTTATAAAAAATCAATATTTATATAAATATTTATAATATTTACATACAATCCATGTCCAGCCAGTCACATGACCACCAAGCCACATGCATAAATTAGGCCATGCCCACAGAACCAGTTAGTGGTCCCTGGGATTTAAAATTATGAGTTCAGTGGTCCCTGAGGTCCAAATCGTTGGCAATCCCCGGTCTAGGGTTCTAATAAGGACTTCTTATTCTGGAGGTAGTTAATGGAATAAGATAAGAGTCCACCTCACCTAATATCTCTGGGGCTCCCGCAAAGAAGATGGAGTCAAGCTATTCTCCAAAGCACCTGAGGGTAGGACAAGAAGCAATGGGTAGAAACTGATCAAGGAGAGAAGCACCTTAGAAGAAATTTCCTGACAGTTAGAACAATTAATCAGTGAAACAACTTGCATCCAGAGGCTGTGAATGCTTCAACCACTGGAAGTTTTTAAGAAGACATTGGATAACCACTTGTCTGAAGTGGTGTAGTCTTCCTGCCTAAGCTGGGTGTTGGACTAGAAGACCTCCAAGATACCTTCCAATTCTGTTATTCTAATACATGTTTAATACCTCTTGCCCATATGCATTTTGTTCCATTCCTTCCCGTCTTGTCAATTCTAATGCAGTGTTAGTATCAATATTTATTGGAAATGCTTTAATGTTTTATCTTCTGATTTTTCATAATTGTATGCTGCATAGATTTCCTCTAGACGAGATGGGCAGAATATAAATTTAATAATAAATATCATAACATTTGTGCAGATATATACACATAATGTTCCTATCTCATCTGAGATTCTTCTTTCTACTCTCTGTGAGCATAGCTTAGTTCATTAATCACCACATTTTATCCCCCCCATGTACAGCTATGTGCATGCATGCATGCAACTTCAAATGTATTATCATCACAATCCATCAAGAGGCCTTTCAGATGAGGCAAGATAACTGTGGAGATTTGTATGAAGGATATCAAAATGGTTGCAATAATGAAATGCAATTTCATCATATCTTTCCCATTATGCCTCATTTTGAATGAGAACTACTCAGAAAATATGGGTTTATTGGTTTCCTGTTGTGGCGACTGCTGGTGGGACTTTCTAGTGCTTCACTGGACCCTATGATAATTTTCAGACTGAGGTGGTTGGACAGATAAAGTAATTATTTTGAGAATAATCCATCATCTTTCCAAGAGCACAGGGGGATGGCTGACACATAAACAACTGGATTGGTTATATCAAAATATTAATATTGCACTTCATATACATAATTCTAACTGTGTAAAATAAAGAAATTATTAAAGTATATAAATCACAAATCCACACACATTTTTTCTAGTTGCCACTCAAGATATATTAATTTATTAATAAAAAATAATTAAATCTCATTGGTGAGATTTTTCTTAGCAAATGAATGATTTCATAAGGTGGTTTGACAAAATAAATATTTTAGCAATATCAAATTTAGCAGAAATGATTGAAAAACTGCAAATATGTTTAATTACATTATATTATTGAATGAATATTTCTTTCCTCCTTATTTTTAATTTGTTAAACTCTCACATTTCTCTTAGGTATTATTGCTGTTGTGATCTTCACCATTCTCTGCACCCTGGTGTTCCTCATTCGATACATGTTCCGCCACAAGGGAACCTACCATACCAATGAAGCCAAGGGGTCAGAATCTGCTGAGAGTGCAGATGCCGCTATTATGAACAATGATCCCAATTTTACAGAAACCATTGATGAAAGCAAAAAAGAGTGGCTTATCTAAAATGAAATGGGAGGAGGAAACAGCAAGGGTTGGGGTGGGGTTGCGGAATATTTTTTTCGACAAGCTCTCTAATGGATTCTTGAGCACCTCTAATTTTGAAGAAGACAGAAAAGACAAGTAACAGAAAAACATTGAAACTGCAAGCCCAAACAAACAGAAAAGAATATTGGCTTATCATGAATTGCCCTTTTCATACACATCTAATCCAAGAAAATAATTCAAGTTCAGTAACTTGAGCAGTTCATCATTGCCAGTAAATATTGTTATCTATCTGTGCTTAGAGGTGTTTAAAAATACCTTTCACTACAGGGATCATTTTTCATTTTTTAAATTCCTTTAGAATATAAATATTTCTCTCCAGACAATAAGATATCTGTTTCTGAAGCCTAGGAGTATTCTTGTCTAGCCTTTTAGCATCATATTCTAAAACGGATGTGATAATATTTGAAACATACATTGTCATTTGATTTGATTTGATTTGATTTGATTTGATTTGATTTGATTTGAACATTAAAGATATCAGACTGTAGGATACTTTCAGATGGCTTTATAGTAATTTCCCCTCTCTGGAAATTCTCAGAATTCTCTGTAATTGTTTGCAAAAGCCAGGAATCCCAAGTGTATCTTCTTTTATTGGTGTAAACATGTTAGTCATTTTTCTTATCAGAAATCATATACAAAGTGTCCATAATCAGCATTGCTCCAATTTCTGATAATGAGAATATTGGGGTTTCACAGAAAGCTTTTGTCCCACAGTATGTTCAACATTGCTGAATTACAATTTTCACAGGAAATAGCGGCAGTCAATGGCAGTCAATCTGTGGGGAATGCTCATAGAATTATTCTCTTTGGGAGAAGCCATAACTATGAAATTATCTTAAAAACCTACTTATAATAAATGGTCCCTTAGAAAGCAAGAACTTGGGCTTTAAGACATGCCTGGATAAAACCAGATTTCTATGTTTTTGATAGGCCATCAATCTGTTAGCACTTTGAAATCTCCATTTAATTTGGGTATATGATAATATTGTGAAATTTTTATCAATTATACAGACATGCTGTTATTTTCATTCTTGTCAAAAAGGCATACTTTAATCCACAAAAAGCCTTATTAATTTTCTTGCTGAAACATTGTTACAACTCTTCTGACCTGACATCACCATGTGATATGTCACTTGTGACATAGCTGATTTATATAGATACATAAATACATACTATGGAATCACATTTATACGTTCATTGAAAATGGATTCTCATAAATTCACAACATTATAGGCATATTGCTATTTAGCAAACATGCTTTTTTCTTCTTTAAGTCTTCATAAATCCTGGTTTGAAATAGATTTTGGAAACTGTTTTCCCTTTAGTGGAAAAGCAAAAATAAGAAGACTGAATAATCCTATCATCCAGAGAGCTCAGAGTTACACATTCCAAAGTATTACTTTTTCTTATAGGCAGGTTTGCTGAATCTAGTTATTTGGGGATAAAAGTTGCATTGCTGAATTGAAATGTATATATCCCTGAAAGAGAAGGCTCTGGAATCAATTCTCACAAGTCACATGCATCTATATTTTAGCAGATACAGTTATGTGAAAGAGTTTACCCAGATCTAATATTGTGGCATGAACTTTCTTATGAACTGAGCATACGCTGGACCATTTTGGATTATCAAACTATGACAAGGGAGATTATTTCTATATAGCAAATGTTAATCCATTTCTAACTGGTTTAATCAGCAAAACATAACTGCTGATACATAATTGTAATTTTGCAAAAGCAAGTCCACTGAACTACAATTTTCTAGGTTTCTTGGAGGAGTTTCATAGCGGTTAAACAGGTATGTAATCTGATTGTTTTTTTATTGCCATTGTTATCAAGAAGGTTCTTCATTGAGACTTTTTGAAGTCATTATCATATGTGAAAGTTTATTGTTTTGTTACATTAACTCTTTATCAAGTATTCCTCTTCAACAAAAGAAGACTAATGAAGTAATTGCAATGACTTAGAAAACCATTAAGCCATAATGTGACCCCATCAATACAAAACACCGTCACATATAGAACCACAGTAATAAAACTTTATACAAAACATGCAGCAAAAAAAGAAGAGTTTTGGGCTAATGGTGATGATGATAATAGCAATGGTGATATTTTTATTTTTTTATTTTATATCCTTCCTTTTATTATTTTTACAAATCACTCAAGGCGACAAAGATCCAACACATCTTCCTCCTTCAATTTTGCCAACTGCAACAATAACCCCATGAGATAACTTGGGTTGAAAGAGAGTAATTGTAACCACGTTTCATAGTTACAACAGGACTTGGACTCACAGTCTCTTGCTTTCTAGCCTGGTGCTTTAACCACTAAACCAAGCTGACTCCTAATTATACAGTCATAATTGCATGGTGAATACATCAGATGGGTGTATTACCTAGAACCCTTTATGGGGGAATAGCAGTATCTTGAAGGCAATTTTCAGCAGCTGTACAACATTACCCAAAATCAGCTTAGGTTGATTGGTGTTCAACAGCAAGCATTCACATGCCTGAGCATGTAAACATGCTAAATTCCACATTGCTGCTATTTCTAAATTCTTACTTAGTCAATTTTAGTATGTAATAATGTAGTAAAGGAGAATTATTGTTGTGGTGATGGGGCCAACTGTTTCTTTCTGTGGTTTAAGTCTATTATGTAGACCTTGACATATGATCCCAATTGGGCCCAAAATTTCTGTTTCTAAGTGAAACTTTTGTTAAGTGAATATGGTCCCTTTTTATGACCTTTCAAGCCACAGTTGTTAAGTGAATCACTGATGTCCTGGTTGTTAAGTGAAACTGGCTTCTCCATTGACTTTGCTTTTATCAGAGAATTGCAAAAGGTGATCACATGATCCTGGGACACAGCAAAGGTCATAAATATGAACCAGTTGCCAATACCTGAATTTTTATGTGACCATAGGGAAGCTGCAAAGGTTGTAACTGAAAATTGGCCATAAGTCACCTTTTTACAGCCATTGTAACTTTGAACAGTCACTAAATGAACTGTTGTAAGTTGAGGACTATCTGTACATGTTTAGTTTCGGGACAAGCAGGTGTCCAAGTTATGTAGTTAGATCCAACACCAAAATTTACAGATAGTATTAGCATGATCAGTTTTTCCATTATTCACCATACATGATATTTTCATAGGGCTTCTAGCTTTTAGGGAAAAGTTGACCCCCAGATACTATTAGAAATTGACTGCATTACTGCATTACTAAGTTATTAAAAAGCATTTTGATGAACATCAAGATCTAATAGAATGTTACATGTGGCATTAAAAAATCTAAAATGTACTATCTTGAAGTTCACTGAGTAACTTTGGATTTAGGACAAAAAACAACCATAGCTGCTGGTGCCATATTGCAATGTAACACTGGATCAAGAGATTTTAATGATGTCTCTGAAGAATGGCATTGTTTCTGATACACTTGAGCTGCTATGTTTTGCCATTCCATATGGCTGATGCTGGTAATTACAGAGAATTATCATCCACTGATATTCTTGCTTACTTACTGACACATTATCTCCTTTTACAATATGATGTGGTATAACTCACTTACGTGATCAGTTAAGACATACATGTGTCTTCTGCACATACTTGTTTACTTGTCTCTAGAAATTCTAACTGCTTCTGGCATAGTTATAACACATTTAGGTGACTAATTTTGCTTTGTTCTGTTCAAGTACAGACAGAGAATAGTAGATTGAAACAAATTGTTCCATTTCTATAAAGCTCTGAATAGGAACTGACCCAACTCTGATGGCTTTTCTATTCCTCATTTTAATTGTGAATATCAAAAAATATAGTTATAATTGTATAGCTAAATTAGACATGTATGTGCCTGCTTCACGTACTTGAAAGGTCTATGCTTTCTATGTCCCAAGCATTACTAAACTGGACTGATTCACAATCCATTTTATGCACATTTAAAAAAAAATACACAAACATTACAGAGGAAGATTTCTATTTGTGATTGCAAAATATGCTTGGTAACATTCATATATCACCTATAAAAATTAGTAAAAGCCAGGAATGATCATAGTGATGCCTATTAGCACATATCTACAGAAGACACATGGCTGGACTACTGACTTCAGTGGAACAGGAACCAAAACAAATGGAGCCAAACAATGAATTAAGATACATGTCCATCGCACTGTAGGAGTTATTGAAATGCTTTCTGCAAATTATGTCTTTTAAAAAAGTATGGATTTTCCCAGCCTTGTCCTAGTAGTTAGTCATATTACTTTTCTTCCTCTGCCTTTTACTTTTTATTTACTTTTTATTATAAACTGTTTTATGGCACTAGCTCACTACAAATATTGCTGGGAAACTAGTTCTGCATTAGAGATTAGGAGAATACAATTAGAAAAAAATGAAATCATCTAGAATTAAATCTCCCAAGCTGATAAATAGGAAATGAATGTAATGGGGGCAACTGAAGCAAATACAACAAGCAGTACACATTATAGTTCTGGTTAAAGTAGAGTAATTACTCCTAAACTTCCACCTGTGCTTGTAACTTTGCATGTGTACATTTTGTGAATATTTTAGATTTTGGGCAGTGGGAAGGAAAGGATTCTTAAATGACCATTCTTTTATACCATCTAAAACCTCTGAGTTTCTTAAGGGAAATAATGCCTTTTAAATCAATGGTAACACCTCTTACCTCTTCTTTGAAGAAAAAGTAAAGAGAAAAAAATAGGCAATTAAGCCTAAAAAGAAAAGAAAAAAAATGGGCAATAAGAGTGATAATCACATAGACAAATGATTTATTTCTCTGTAAAACTTTTTAAGATCAGGAATCAGAGGTATATTTATAGTGATGATTTTATGAAATCAATCACTTCTTTAAAATGATGATGGAAATGGAGAAGAAATGCACTGTACTATATTAACAATATGTCCTAACTTGGCAAAATCATGATGACCTGGCAAATGGGCTTTTAGGGCCATTGATCTTTTCATATCAAGTGGATATGTGTATCATGAATACCTGATGCTAAATCTTAGAACCCACTTTGCCTTCACCTTCTGAGAAGATCAGTACAATCAGACACTGTCTGATCATTTCAAAGTTCAAGATTAACATGCTACTGTGCCATTTGTCAAAAACAAAGTGAAAGACAGAATAAGAGGACTTTGGACAGCTGAATGAATAAGAACACTAGGTGACAATGGGTAGATCACTACAAAAATAACCCAGACCTGCTGGAGCACCAAATAAAATAATCCTTAGACACCTATTCTAACCTCTCACAAATTGCAGATAGAATGTGATCATAAATCGGGGTTTAATTTATTATTTCTGTAAATAGCATATCTAATATTCCTTCTTGCTCTCTTTTTTCCCCAACAGCAATGCTTTGAGGTGAGTTGGGCTGAGAGAGAGAGTGATTGGTGCAAGATCATACAGCCATCTTTCATGCCTAAAGTGAGAGTAGAACTCATAATCTCCCTGTTTCTGGACAGCTGCTTTAATCAGTAGACTAAACTGGAGTTTCATTTATTGAGAAATGAGAGAAAAATTTTAGATGTTGAATTTCTTCAAGTGTAAACTTAGTGAAAAATGGTCAACTCCTGCTGAATGTTTTATGCAAAAAAATCCTTCCAAGAAAGGTGATAATGCATGCTAAACTACTTCATTCAAAAGTACACTGAAACTTTACTAGTTTTTTTGATAATGAAAATAATCAGGGCAAAGTGTTGGTAAAGAAGGAAGACTGCAAATATGCTGGCTTCCGTTTTATTGCTAAATGTATAGATATTTTTATGGAAATGTTTATAAGTGTCCTTTGCATTATTGTCCTGTTCTAGTTTCTTATTTTGCACAGTGGCTAATCATATTATTTAGAAGTACAGAATAGCTGCAGTTGTAGACCAGATCATCAATTCTAGGCTACAAGAGAAATATTTATGAGAAGGCAGGCTTGCTCATGCACCAGCAATTTGCATGTTCTGAATTCATCTCAGCTTTTCCCTTTTTATGTTAGTGCCTGTCTCTCAAACTCAAACTACTTTTCTGAGGAATCCAGAAATAAAATAAGCCCTTAGTGCAGAGGTAATGTCACAATCCAGGATTCAGGTATAGTGGATTTATTATAGAACCCTTCTTAGGCATTCATTCTATACATATGCACAATAAAAGTGGGTTCCTTTCCATAATGAACTGGGATTTTGTGAGGTTAAGGTGCTTTTAATCCTTGCTTAGCAATGCTAAATATTTACATAAAACTATTATAAGAGTTTACTGGGGGTAGGTTAAAATGAGCTGTATACTTGAAATAAGTATTTTTCTCAGTGAGTTTTCAGGTAGCAAAATCTTTCCATTTCAGTAGTCTTTTTTCCTGCCCTCTTTTAGTCTTTCAATTTTTTCTTTTGTCCAGTATTTACAGAACAATGGTGGGATTTTTAAAATTCTTGTCATCTGCTTTCTATAATATGGACTGTATATTAATAAGATGATAATATGTTGTAGATTTGGATCAGTTGTGCCTGGAGTCTATTAACTCTGATGAACAAAGAATTATTGACACATTTAACACATAAGTTTACTTTTCCAGAAATGTTTGAAATTCAATTGTTTTTTGTCATGAAAAACTGATACAGAATTAAGAAATATTAACTCAAGATGTAATAGATTTTTGTTAAAAAAATCCCACATTTTCAGCATTCTTCAATAAAATTTCTAATAGGGTTATTTCTTTTCTTTATGGGAATAAGTTCACATTGTGCAAAATTTATGCCCTCCTTATCTATCAGAAAGGTTCTCTACCAGAAATGGGAAGAGAATGCTGCCTCTAGATTTAAGAATATTAGCTACCATGGATTCCTTCAGTTCTAGGCATGTCTTCCTATCAAATGTTTGTTCCGTTATGCTATAATAATCATGCCTTCTTCAGTACACAAGAATGATAAAAAAATATTTCTTTTAGGAGAATGATTTATAAATTTCTAAAGAGTGTAACTCTGTAAAGCCTTATCTGATATATGTAAAAGTACATTAAAAGAGCCTTGTCAGATTGAGTATATTCTGTGATGTTTTATCTTTTATTAAAAATTTTCTTAAAATTGCTTGCCATAATATTTTTAAGTTTCAATAAAAAATTTTAAAAAGTATAATATAGCAAAAACAAAAGTTAAAGAATTAAGAGAAAGAAAGGGACAGGTGCTAAAAGAAAAAAGTTGTAACTTTCAACATTTTTCAGTATCATAAAATCTGCCCCCAAAACCTAAATACAACCTCAGAAAAATACACCTTCAACCTTTTCCTTTACAGTTCACAATATTTCAAGCGATTTCTAAAATAAAATCATTCTAACTGTCAAAACCTAGAATCAAAGTTTCATTTTTTTCAGTATAAAGTAAAAAAGTTCAAACGTGGTTTCCAAATGGAAACAAAACTAGCAGCTTTCTTGTGGCTTTAAAACAAAACTTCTTGGGATAACGACCAAAGAAGTATCAACTTAGAAGAAAGCTTTATTTTGTATTTACCCCAGATTCTTAGGATGGCATGCCTAACAAAAAACATTTTTTAAATCCATTCAATCTAGAAATATCTGAAGCATAGTGAGGCGCTCATTTCTACCTGTGACAATATGTATATCCCATAAAGGAGCTTTTAAGGTCCACAGATTACTATAATTTCAGCAAACATTGAGTATCCGTCTGCATGTAAGTAAAAACTATTGTGGAATTTGTGCCAGAAATAACTGTGATGTCCTGTTTATACAGGATATTCACAGAGAAGACTTAAAATATAGAACATGTGACTAGTAGCAGAGAGCCCTGACTGACAGTACAGCAGCATAGTCTTTGTAAAACCCGGTATCCAGATTTGGTCCACAACATTAGACATAAATAACAAAGTACTAATAATTGGCTCAGCATGGCCACTTCAGTATATAAACCACCAGTAATTGAGATCAACGGTGATGAATTTAATACATTTAATAAGGATGAAATAAAATTTATTATTATAGACTTTAATAATTGCAGAAATATATGGGGGTATTCTAATGATGACAGAGTAGGGAGGCTATTATAAAGGTGGTGGATTTTAATGACCTATCTATTTTACTTGCCAAAAAAACCACCAACTTCATTTAACAATGGAAAGTGGTTCAGGGGATATTACCCAGACTTGATATAAGTAGGCAATTATATAATTCAGCAATGTCTTAAAGTAATTTGAATGAATGCAGTGAATGCAGGCCAGCAATTAATTACGTCTATAACGAAGGATAAAAGCAGCTAAGAGAGAAAGCTAGATTAAAATAATAGAGGAACTAGACATGAGCACAAATAGCTATTCACTCTAGAGGCCACTCAAACTCACTCTAGAGATTATGCCAACATAAGTGCAGGCTAAATAGCCAGTCAGCTTCTTAAGAACGTCAACCCAGATCAAAGACCACCAAAACACAAAATTAAGATCAATAGAAATAAGCATAAACTGATTAATTTATTGTTCCCCTTTTATTATGGAAGAACTGAGATAAGTTATAAGGAAGAGTAGGCCACAGAAAGCTGCTGGTTTGGATAACATCTTTATTGAACAGATAAAGCAATTTGGACTGAAAGCTGCTAGAAATGTTTAATAAATGCTTGGAACAATTAAGATTTCTAGTATCTGGCAAAAGGCTATTGTAGCAGTTTTAAAACCAGGTAAAGAAGCCAATAGGGAGGCTAAGAATTGCTTCCAGTTTCTCTCTTGTGCGATTCCTACAAAATCTTTGAAAAAAAATTATACAAAATTGCCTCACTGTAGCTGTAGAATCTCGTCATACTGCAGCAGGTTGGATTACACCTTGAAAAAAGTTGCACCATCCAGATTCTGAATTTAATTCAGTATATTGAAGATGAATTCCAAACTGTAAATGAATTCATAGATCTCATAGCCACCTATAATACCATCAATCTTAGAAAACTGAAACAGAAATTTTATGATTGAGTAAAGATTTTAAACTTACAAATATCAGATCAGGCTTCAGAACTGTATGTTTTTGTGGAGTTTCAGGGAAGACGAGGTAGATGGAGGAACTAAAGGAATAGTTTACTTCATTGTAGTGTATTGGCTCCAATTCTTTTTAATATTTACTTGAGTGATCAGCTCCTCCCTTAAAGTAGTAATAACTATATGTATGTCGATGATTGAGCAATAGCTGTACCTGGAAATATATTTGAGGAGATGGAACAATATTCAACTGAAGCACTGGTAGAGCTTGATCAATACTATTGTGATAACTAGTTAAGACCAAATCCAGCAGAAACTCAGGTATGTTCCTTCCAATAAGCAGGAAAGAGACATTAAAATATTGCTACAGCCATAAATACTTAGGGGTCACCCTAGATAGGGCCTTAACATCATATGCACCATCATATGAATGTTAAACTGAAGGTCAGTGGATGAATATCAGAAATTAATGAACTCTACCTGTGATGCCAGATAGCTCTAGTACCCGGGATATTGACCTGGGGTGCAAAATCAAAGGTCCTTAAGACAACAGCTTTGATTCATTCTTATTCAGCAGGAAAATATGCCTGCTCAGTCTGGTATAAATCAACATACACACTGGAAAAATAGATGTTGCTCTGAATGAAGCTAATAGAATTATTACTGGATGCCTTAAAACTACCTCTCTAGTAAGATCTACCACTTAGTTGGCATTGTCCCACGTATGTTCACAGAGAAGAAGTAGCATACAGAGACAAGATTAATCTAAATCTAGACAATACCCTCTCTATGGTTTACAACCAGATCGTCAGAGATTAAAATCCAGAAAAAACTTCCTTAGATCAAAGGAACACTTCAAAAATGTGAAAGCAGCATAGATTTATGGAAAGTAACAAAGAACCAACACTGGATGGAACCAATGGAGAAGTTGGCATCTGGGTCTAGCGAAAGCTGGAAAATATGGAAATCATTGAATAGACTATGCATGGGTACAACATATCTAAAGACACTCTGAACAAATGGGGCTATCTGGTATCTTCTGCTCTTTGTGATTGTGATAACATGCACACAACAACACATATTTATACCTGTCCTTTGTGTCTTGATCAGTGTACATTTGAAGACTCCATGGCAGCATGACAGAATGCAATTAATGATGCTAGTTTCTCAACAATATTTATTTAACTTTGACATGTTTTAATCTTGTATTTTATATTTTAAATTGTATGTTGTATAGTATGCCTATTTTAATTGTGATGCTTCTAACATGAATAAACAAACTTAACAAAATTATTCTTAAAATCTGCATTCACTTTGGCTTTATCATATCAAACAAATCTCAAATCATGGTTCGCCAATCTAATAGCCACTTATTCTTCATGGTCACCCTTTCCTTCATCCAAACCAAATGGGAAAATATAAGTTTATATCTGATAAACCCAATCTTCTACTCTCTATAGCATCCTAAAACAATTTATATTTAATTCTTGGCTTTTTTACCATGTAAACTTAGAAATATCTTTTTTCTATTGCTTAAATAGAACTTATGTGATCAATATGGATAACTGGAATAAGACAATTTTAGGTAAAACATACATCTTAATTATGTACATTTTTCCCAACTAAGATAGCTGTATCTTAATATGTCCTTTTTAATGAGATTTCAAAAAGTCACATGATTGTCTTGAAATAGAATTTGTATTGGTTAATGTACCTCCAAGATATTTAATCTTTTCCTCAATTTTAAAATCTGACTTTCTCATTTATGTTCTTAATTTTTGTTTTTTATCTTAAAATCAGCCAGTTCATCAAAATTATTCAGTTTCTTTACTAAATATTCCTATTCATTTTTGGATCTTGTAAAAATCAAAATTAGGTTATCAGCTGTTCATTAAATTCTGAAAATCTAAGGTGTTCAGATCAGGAAAAGTTATTTTCACATCAGCAAGAATTAATGCCTTGGTTGCTGATACAGGGTGGTATAAAAAGGTTTCTTATGCTGAATATGTTTATATATCTTTCAGATTTTCAGTTGAATTAGTAAATGGTGTTTTTATTCATTGCCATTCTCCATATCAATTGGCAATCTTTAGTCAGTGTGGGCTGCTCCAAAATGAAAGTTAAATTAAAGGAGAATACAGGTCTGCCTTACTCCTCTTTTGATAGGACTACAGTGTATCAAGTTGTGCGAAGTTGGATATTTTGCTGCTTGAACATAAAAAACTTCTTTTTTCAGCATCAAGACTGTAAATAGGAAATCAGGTCCTCTGCTTCTGAAATCTATGAATTATTTTATGCAAGACTTTTTCTATGTGCTCCACAGTAGTAAATCTATGGTTCTTCTTTTTTTGTTTTTGCAACATTTAAGAATGCCAAGAGTATACTTGTTGTGATTTTGATTGTACTGCAGATTTCCTTGTTAGTGCTTTATTTCATTAGCTACTGCTCATAAAGATTAAAGAAATAAATATTACTAGGTTAAAAAAAGCAATCATCTATGAGTCTTTTTTACTTACTTATAAGTCCCAATGGAAAAAAAATGTTTCAACTGAACGTTAATCTTTAAAATTCTTTTATATCATTATATATATTTAGATTCAGAATTTTCTAGGTTTTTTTACAAGGCCATGTGAGGTGGAAGCAGATAAAAAAACCACCAAAAGATTCATTGATCCAAGGAAAACAAGGTTTTATTCATGTGTCTGCAGAGACGGGTTCCCTCAGGCATTGAAGGAACCCGGAGCAAAATTCAGGCAGCATTTTTATACTCTAACTATCCGCCCCCTCGTATGAGGGCTTGGCTCACATTCTGTTTTTAAATTGACACATATATTTTGAAGGTTCATATAGCTCCCTATCGAGCAAAAGCAGTTACACGGTTTCTGACATCGCAGCACTTTATTACAATTTCCCATTGTTCTAGCCTTATCTTGTTTTTTTTTCTTGTGCACAAACTGGAACACTTTCTTATTTAGCAGAGCTACTGAGTTTGAGACACACTTCCTTATTTAATTCAATGGGTCATCCAACATGACTTCGGTTCTGCTCACAATCTCCCCTTTTCTTTTTCCACTCTTGTCTCAAACTCAAATAGCAGATCCTCTGCTTCTTTCAGAGTGATTTCTCTCTGATACATCATTAGAGGTTCTGCTTCCTGCTTCTTCTCAAATCTTGAACCCAAGGATTTCCCTATTTTCCCACACATTGTTATTGCACCAGGGAGACACTGAACACAACAACACAACAATACACAGCATATAATAATCAATATAATTCCCATTATGGTAGATCTAAACCAAGTGGAACTGGGAAGCCAAGACCATAGTGCTCCCCACAGGTCTGGCAATGAGGAGTCACCTCTTTGTGATAATGGATTAGAGCGAATACATTCTTCCATTACTTTTACTGTCTTTGTAATGTTGGGTTGGAAATCATGGATGTATACACAGCAATGTGAATGAATCAGAGCAAACACACCCCCTTTTGTAGCTAATACAATGTCTAAAGCATACCTATTTTGTAGAGCAACCTATCTTACTTCAGAAAGCTCGGTGTTCATCATTTTAATATTCTTTATTGAATCATTGAACATTGTTACCGTGAAGTTATTTAGAATATGTATATCTCGGTAGTTCATGGCTACTCCCAATGGTGTTATTATACCACGGGAGATTTGGGTCCAGAGTCTCTGGGTAAGGCCAGATTCTGAGTCTCTTTTATTACATCTCCGGCCTTGGGGAAGGCCATCAAGTTTATATCACGTACCCGATTGTACATGTGCCACTCCAGTTCACCTGTTCTTCCTGACATGTGCATGCATAACCAGCAATTGGTGATGTTCAAGGAATGTGAGACCTTCTTGAGATCCTTTATGAACACATTGTCATCCCACAAGTCTGTTCCCAAGTCATCTGCAGCTCCAACATATTGTGAACTTCTTTGATGTATAAATGTAAATATAGTTGCAACAAATAGTCCTCTCCAGAGTTCAGCCGACATCTCCATGGTGGTTTCTGCTGGCTATTTCTTCAAGGTTACCTTTAGCGGCTGACCATCCACTGGGATTGCCTTCCAAGGTTTCTCAGGTTCCGGTGCTTTCTTGACTCTGCTATAATGTATCCAGCCTCCTTCCTGAGTACAGACTGCAGATTCAGTCATCAGCAGCACCTGGTACGGACCTTCCCAGCTAGTTTGCAGTTTTTCACTTCTCCAAGTCTTTATCAGGACCAAGTCTCCAGCCTCGTGTGGGTGTTGGTTACCAGCCAAAGGTGGTCATTGCACCAACAGTCCCTGTTTGTGAAGAGAAAGCAAAGACCGAGACAGTGCCAGCAAATATTTCCGAAGGAACAAGTCCCTGAACTCTGGTATGGGATTTCCTAGTTTGGCCAAATAGGGTCTCCCCATCAGCATTTCAAAAGGAGAAGCCCCTGTGTCTTCCCTTGGACAAGTTCTGATCCTGAGCAGAGCTAAGGGAAGATTCTTTGTCCATGGCAAGCCATTTTCAAGTTGTAGTTTGGTCAAGTGTTTCTTTAATTCCCCATCGGTTTCCCACAACCTCCAGTGTGTTCCCCTTCTGATGTTCACATGGACAATTGATACTCGGCTGGGGAGTTGCAATGCCTCTAAGGCTTGCTCTACTACCTGCACTTGCTCTATTTGCTTCCCATCCGCCTTGATATACCCTCTTTCTTTCCAGATTTTCCCAAACGTGTGCAACCTCCCATGCATACTTGGAATCAGTCCAAATCATTACTTCCATCCCCTCAGCCAATTCCAAGGCTCTGGTCAGGGCAAGCAATTCACATTTCTGGGCTGACCAAGCAGCTGGGAGTGACCCTTTCTCTATTACCTCACCTTCCCCGGTTACTATTGCAAACCCAGATTTTCGCTTTCCATTTTCCACCCTGCTAGATCCATCTATAAACCACCTCTCTCCCTTCTCCAATGGAGTCTCTTCCAAGTCCTCTCTAACCTTCGTCATGAGATCCACTTGCAATAGACAATCATGGTCTTCCGGTTCCCATGCCTGCCTTCTCCCCTCCAAGAATTCTGCTGGATTTAGATTCTTGTCTGTTCCTATTACCACATCAGGACTGGTTCTCAAAATGGTTTCATACTTCAATATCCTCCCTTCAGTCATCCAAGTGGTAGCCAGCTGGCTCAACACTGAGTTGACCTGATGAGGCGAATGCACCACCAAAGCTCCCCCAAAGGTTAACTTTTTGCTCTCCACCACCAACATCACTGTTGCTGCCACAGCCTGAACATAAACTGGCCATCCTTTCACAACCGGCTCCAAACCCTTGCTTAGGAAGGCTACCGGCTGGTACTGCCCCCCCCTCTTTTGGGCAAGGACTCCAACTGCTGTTACCTGAGCCACCGCCACATACAAATGAAACGGTAGTTTCAGGTTTGGCAAGACTAAAACTGGAGCAGTTGACAAAGCCTTCTTCAGCTCTTCCCACCTTTCACTATCTCCCTCCTCCCATTCTATGTGCTCTCCCTTTCCAGGCAACGTTCTATGCAAAAACTGTGCCAACACTGTGAATTGGTCTACCCAGATTCTACAATACCCCAATAATCCCAATGCTTTCCACACCTCTGTCTTGTTCCTGGGAGGAGTCAGGCTCATGATCCCCTTCACCCTTTCAGGGTCCAAGGACCTGACCCCCTGCTGAATGTAATGTCCCAAATATTTCACTTTTTTTGCTACTAACCTCTTCACCTCCTGCCCACACATCTGATGATATCTTCTCCTCATCTTCCGTTGTTAGCATACACATGCGAACTTCCTTCCTTCTATCCCACAATTCTATTCCAAAAACATCCAACAAGTCTCTTTCTAGCAAGTTCACCCCTGAATCTGGAATATACAATATTTCGGTTTCAGTAACCACATCATTCAATTTCAATCTCACCTCTTCCAAAATCTTGACCTCCCACTCACCCCAACCACCTTTAAAGTCTGCTTTGACCTGTATGCTCCCTCTACCGGATCGTATACAGATGTCCGGCTTGCGCCGGTGTCGATCAGGAACAGCTGTTCCTGATAGTCAGGAACCACTAACACATTTACCAATGGCTCCCCGCGGGTCCCTCTTGGGGAGCCGGAACCTCCCTAATCGTATAGGGCATAGCTTAGTTCCTCTGGGGTTTTGGGACATCCGTGTGCAAAATATCCCTCTTTCCCGCATCTGAAGCAAGTTCTACTCTGGGACGGCCGTTGGAATCAACCGCCTCGATTGCCCCCTGGACCTCCTTGCCTAACCGGGGGTCTCCACTCCCTGCTGGGAGATCTTTCATCTCTCCACCTTGGCCTCGGATCTGACATCTGGGTCTCCCTGTTTTTCCTAACTTCATTCTTGGCTGCCATTTGCACAGCAGCTACCATCATCTGAGACTTCTGTTTGGTTTTAACTGAGTCTTGGTTCACAAAAACTTGTTGGGCTGCTCTCATCAAATCTGTCATGCCCAAATCAGTCCATCCCTCTGTCTTCTGGATCTTTTTCTGGATATCTGGCCATGCTTTGGTGATGAATTGCATCTTCAGGAGAGTCTCGAAGGCAGGGGTTTCTGGCTCCATTCCGGAGTACTTGGTTAACCCTTCATGGAGCCGAGCACAGAAATCCCCCAGGGACTCATCCTTTCCTTGTGTTATTTCAAATGCTTTGGTCAAGTTTTTCCCTTGAGGGATGGCCAATTTAATTCCTTCAATGATCATGTGTTTCATATCTCTCATGTGCTCCCTATGAGCGTTATTATTGATGTTCCAATTTGGATCGGCTATGGGGAACTTTGTGTCTGCAGCCACTGCTCCCTGTTGCCCTGCATGTCTCCTATCCCAGGCAGCCATTGCTGCCCTCCTAATGAGGTTCCTCTCTTCGGGGTTGAAAAGGTGTCCAAGAATATACATCAGTTCTTGGTATGTCTATTCATTGGGCCCCAGAAACAATTCCAACTGTTCTGCCACTTCATGAGCATTCTCATGGAGTTTCGGAAGGGTCTTTTTCAGATCCCGTAACTTGGCAGATTTTATGGGGACAGCCACGAAAACGGTGACTGGATTCCCCTGCGCATTCATGCCATTTGGGATTTCTCTGACTGGGAAGGCCGACACGGGATTGGCCGACCTTCCTCCTAGAGGCAAATTCTCTTGGTCCTTGTTTAATTGAGCCAGTTCCCTTCTGAGTCCTGAATATGCAGGTGGAAGTGGAGCCTGGGCAACTGGAGCCGAGGCCAGTGGACTCCCCATCTAGTCCTCAGTTTCGCTTTCCTCCACCTTGCTGACAAACTGTCCTACTTCTGTTTCTGGTGGAACTGGACCTTCAAAGTGAGCATGATACCATACCTCCACATAGGGTATTTGCTCCTTCATCCGGTGTTTCACTATGTACTCTTTCAACTGTGTTATCCAGTACATGCTGGTATTCCCTTCGGGATCTCAGTGGTAAGGAAACTCAGGGTCTACTACATCTTTAAAAAGATGTTGGATAATCATTTGTCTGAAGTGGTATAAGCAGGGAGTTAAACTAGAAGACCTCCAAGATCCCTTCTAATTTTGTTATTCTATTCTATTTTCATGAAGCATTCAGTGAGATTAGTCATCACCATAGTTGAAATTCATCAAGATGCTGATAATACTCAGTTCTACATCTCTACACAAGGCAGCCCAAATTACACTACCTCTACCCTCTCACAATGCCTGGAAACTGGATGTCCCTGTAAGGACCTGGATGAAGAACAGTTGACTGAACCTTCACAACCATCTCCTGCTCAAAATGCAGGTGGTGGGCATGATCAGGACAGCTTTTGTACAGTTCTAACTTTTGCACCAGCTGTGACTTTGTCTGGATCATGACTCCCTGCACTCAAGTTTCTCAAAACCTAGTCATCTCATCTTGACTACTCAAATGGTTTACTCTTCAGGGGTGGGATTCTACCAGTTCGGACTGGTTCTATAGAACTGGTTGTTATGATTCTGTGCAGTTCGGAGAACCGGAAAATCATGCCTCTGGCTGGCCCCTCACCTCTCTGTTCACCCGTCCCTTCCCCACCCAGTCAGTCCTTATCACACACATGTGACATTGCGCGCATGTCCCACATCACTGACTGCATTCTCTCCTGCCCAGTCACTCTTAAGGTATCTATTTTTTTCCCTCCTGATGATCAACTGTTCCGATGATCTCCCTCGCTGTCTTATTGCTTCATGCAGGAGGCTTCCCTGAGGCCAAGGAGGCAAAAAGGGGTGCATGGGGGGGTTCTGTGCCCCTGTGCTGTTTTTTGCCTTCCCGGACCTCAGGGAAACTGTTAAGCCTGGGTTCCCCAACCAGGGTTAGGTAGACAAGCTAAAC
>BLBF01000044.1:23981724-24058337 GCA_015471245.1 Laticauda colubrina | reverse complement strand
AGATAGATAGATAGATAGATAGATAGATACATGAAATATATATATATATTTTCATAGATTTTCATGGGTACAGGTATGTAGGTTTAGGTGCGTTTGGATCTTTTCCCATATAAAATTAAGAGTATCTTGGCGATGTTTTGGTGAGGTCCCACTCGCCATCCTCAGGCTGGTGCTTTTGGCTTCATGCCAGTGCAAGCAGTGTGTGATTGGAGCTGCCTTCTCTCTTTAAATACTGGTGGTGGGGGCTGGTGTGCTGGGCTGGTTGGCTGCGCTGCTGCCTCTTGATTGGTTGATGGAGTTGATGTTGGTATAATGGGCTGTGTGATGGCCTTGTGAGTTTTGTTGCACAAGATCCAGGATATCTCCACAACAAAACTCACAAGGCCATCACACAGCCTATTATACCAACATCAACTCCATCAACCAATCAAGAGGCAGCAACGCAGCCAACCAGCCCAGCACACCCACCACCAGTATTTATAGAGACGGCAGCTCCGATCACACACTGCTTGCACTGGCACAAAGCCGAAAGCACCAGCCTGAGGATGGGGAGTGGGACCTCACCGAAATGTCACCAAGATACTCTTAATCTTACACAGGAAAAGACCTGAACACACCTAGACCTACATATACATATATATATACACATATACATATATATATATACATGACAATAAAGGTTGATATTATTAAACTGGAGAAGTAGCTAAAGGCATTATTTAAAAGGTTTTCACTTCTAAAAACTAGAATGACTTGGTGTCCAGTGAAATAGTTACAATAAATAGACATATTTAAGCTGATATAATTTTTTATGGCATGAGTATTCGGCTGCCTTGGGCTTCTGTATTGATTTTGTTGTAAGTCTAGTAATGTACTTTAGAAAAATCAGGATTCTCCAATAGAATTTATAAAAGTGCATCTATGGTAAAGCAAGAATTGTCGGACTTTGTGCTACTATGATATGTGCAGGCTTTTAACCTATGAATAAAGTGAATTTTACTTGAAGAGAGGTTGAGTAATGAATATGTTTATATAGTTAAATTTTCATGTGTATATAACATGGATTCTTACACCTGGGTAATCTGTATGTTGAAAACAGGAGCTGAATCCGAGAGTGAATTTTCCATTGTTTAAACTTTGGTATCCAAGCCTGATCAAGGTAGGTTTTTTTAAAAAAAATTCCCATTCCCACAAAATTGCTTTCAACCCTAGGATGGGGGATGCCTTGAATTCACAGTTTGTGAACCTCTGTGATTAAGAATTTTCTATTTTGGAGCACATCTGTGATAATACTTTCAACACTAAACAAATTAACCTAATTGTAAACTTGAGTATTATACAAGACCTTAATTAACAAAAGCAGAGCCACCTTTTCATGAAACGGAATATTGTTAATACATGTAAAAACTTATCCCTTGAAGAAACTTTTTTTACTAAAATAGTTTTCTAAGGGATGTGTCAGGTTGATTTTTTTAAACATAAGATTAATTATAAGACTAATTTTAAAATACTATATGCTATTAAAACTCTTGTGTCTGTTTAGTTGTTTCTGTATCTCAAAAAATGGCTTCCTTAGGATGGATACTCAGTGGAGATGAGATGGAGACATGCCTCTTTCTTGACATTGTTTCCCTGCAAATAGTAAACTTGGAAATAGTTTGACCTGTTAAGATGATTATTTCTTGGTAAATTGTCTTCCATAATTGTATCTAAACTTCCTTTAAAATCATCAGAATTACTCAACCTCTACTCTCAGAATATCAGCACTAGGGTTGGTCTACCCCACAGCTGAATACTGTGCCCTTGTTCAGCTTGATAGCTGCCACACTAGCAAGATCAGTGCTAGACTAAATGATACAGTGAGGATCATAAGTGGCATAACATCTATTCCTACTTGCTGGCTCCCCATCTTGAGCCATATTACACCACCAGTTCTACAAAGGCCAAGAAGCCTTAGTGAAGGAGTACAACAAATTTATGAGAAACCAACTTCTTCCTATGCACACTGATCTTCCTCATCTATCAATTGGCAGGCTTAAATCCAGGAAGCCCTCTTTGGCACTCGCTCAATAGCTGTCTAACAATTTTGACATCAATACACAGTAGAAAGCCAAATGAGTTGCTGAATACACAGATGTATGCAGTTGCGCAGATGACCCTGCACAAAAAATGCCAGGTTTTGACCTTATTGTCAACTCTGAACAGGATCCATACCCAACATGATGTCTGCCAGGACTCATTGTTTAAATGGGATTTTGTCTCTTACCTCTCGGTGTGACTGGTGCAACTCAATAAAATATCCATCACATTATATGCAAATGTCCATCAAGAGCTTACACCAGCCCAATGTCTGATTTTTTTCAACATAGATCACCTTCTCCTAGAATGGCTGTGTGGACTGGACATTAACATTTGAACCACTGTAAGTCCATGTATTTGCCATACACCAAATAAATAAACTGATGATTGTCATATTTATAGATGAATTATGCTTTTTCTGAGCGGCTTTTCTAAATTTGTTTTTTTCTAAAATGTTCTGGAATTTTTAAAAATTCAGCTTCATTAACAGATCACTATTTTTAATGATATAACAAGAAGATTTCTTCTCAACCACTTTCCCCTTTCCAGGCATAATTTTATACCCTTCAATCACGTCTGTCTTTGTTAGTTTTTTAATGAACTCTAAGTAGCCTCAAACCTTCAAGACTTTAGAAAATAAAATATTTCAACCTAATCATTTTAGTTGCCTGCTTCTGCATTTTTCTAGCTCTGTGGTGTCTTTTTTTATTATTGGAAATCAGAACTGTGCACGGTATTTCAGATGAAGATGTACTATAGATCTGAATAAAGACAATACCGTACTGAAAGTTTCATTTTTAGTTCCATTACTAATGAACACAAGATTGGAGTTTGCTATTTTCACAATTGCTAGACAGTGATCTACCATAGTTTCTTCACTTTTCTGTCCACTCTAACACTAGAACTCTTTTCTGCTTTTTCTGTAGAGAGCTGAGATCAATGCATACAAGAACAGATTTTTTTTGCTCTGATTTCTAAATGATTGAGTTTCCCATATTTCACAAAGATTCTTTTGAAGCACTCACATTAGTTTTGTCTTTTTATCATCTTGCATAGTACGGCAAAAATACACAGATTTGGCTGACTTATTGCTTTATTGACAGAACCTTAAGGAACTATACTATTTACTCTTTATCTATTGAGGAGATTGCCCATTGCTGTGGGATCTTAACTTTTTCATTTTTAATCAGTTAACAATCTGTAAAAGGACAAGTCATCTTATTCTATGTTAACTGAAGAATATTTTGGTGAGAAATTTTATCCAAGGCCATTTGAAAATCCTGGTAGCGCATGTACTATTTCATACTGCTTTATAGCATTCTCTAAGTTTACAGAGTCAGTATATTGTGTCCAACAATCTGAAACCCATTTTACTTACCTTGAAATGATGGAAGGCTGTCAACTTTGAGCTGGTCAAGATTAAACTCTTGGCAGTGGGCAGAGTTAGCTGCAATACTGCTTTCTAATCATTGCGCCACCATGATTCAATGCCACTTTTACTCATATGACACTCAAAAGTTGCTCAATGCCACTTTGATTCATGCCTTTAATACCTCAAGTTTTAGGAATGTAGAAATTTTTACTGCTGTTAATATTCCCATATCTTCTTGATTTTTTTTTAAAATTGATGTCACATTGGCCATCTTACAATAATCTGGCATAAAGCCTTATTTGAAAAACAAAGCTATATTTGTATTTGTATGCAGTTTTTATGTTAGGAAGTTTGTAATTTCATATTTTAGAAATCTTTGGTGGATGTCATAAGTGCTGATGATTTATTATTAATTGTAATAAATTAGTAATAAAATACTGGATTCTGCAGTGCTTCACATTTGAAGGAAAAATATTTGGATATGCAGAGTCATATATGTAGCTTTTATCAGCAGCTCCTGAGATCAGACTTATCTTTTCCTAGGATTGTATTGTAGCTGCATAGAAAGTTAGCAAATTCAGAGAAACATTAGGCTGTTTTTAGAAGTTGGCAGTATATTCTTGTGCGCTGATATAGCTGCTCAGTACAGATAGTGCTCGACTTATGACCATAATTGTGTCCCAATTTTTTGTTGCTAAGTGAAACATTTGTTAAGTGAATTTTATCCCATTTTACAGCCTTTCCCCCCACATTTGTTAAATGAATAAGATAAGTAGTAAGATAAGTTAAGTGAATCTGGCTTCTCTATATTGACTTTGCTTTCAGAAGGTTGTAAAAAGGGATCACATGACCCTGGGACACAGCAACATTCATAAATATGAACCAGTTGCCAAGCATCTCAATTTTGATCACAGCCATGGAAATACTGCAACGGTTGTAAGTGTAAAAAACTGTCATAAGTAACTTTTTTCAGTGCCGTTGTAATTTGGTCACTAAATGACCTGTTGTAAGTTGAGGACTACCTGTACTTCCAAAGATGAATGTATACTTAAGAGAGGAATATAAAGTATTTAGTTTTTGTCTATTATTATGTACTTGAGCATCTTTTTCCCTATTTTATTATTGCCCAAACCTTCAGTGATGAATTTTCTGCATCAGGTTTTCATTGAAGAAATAAACTGCTCAAAAAAATAAACAACACAATGTAACTCCTAGTAAATCACACTTCTGTGAAACCAAACTGTCCACTTAGGTAGCAACACTTGACAATCAATTTCACATGCTGTTGTCCAAATGGAATAGACAACAGGTGGAAAGCATAGGCGTAGACATCCCCAATAAAGGAGTGGTTCTGCAGGTGGTGACCACAGACAACTTCTCAGTTCCTATGCTTTCTGGCTGATGGTTTGATCATTTTTGAATGCTGGTGGTGTTTTCACTCTAGTGGTAGCATGAGACGGAGTCTACAACCCACACAAGTAGCTCAGGTAGCGCAGCTCATCCAGGATGGCACATCAATGCAAATTGTAGCAGGAAGGTTTGCTGTGTCCAGAGCATGGAGGCGCTACCAGGAGACAGGCCAGTATAACAGGAGACATGGAGGAGGCTGTAGGAGGGCAACAACCCAGCATCAGGACCGCTACCTCTGCCTTTGTGCAAGGAAGGACAGGAGGAGCACTGCCAGAGCCCTGCAGAATGATCTCCAGTGGGCCACAAATGTGCATGTAGCTGCTCAAATGGTCAGAAACTCCATGAGGGTGGTATGAAGGCCCGCCGTCCACAGGTGGGGGTTGTGCTTACAGCCCAACACCATGCAGGACGTTTGGCATTTGCCAAAGAACATCAAGATTGGCAAATTTGCCACTGGTGCCCTGTGCTCTTCATAGATGAAAGCAGGTTCACACTGAGCACATGTGACAGACATGACAGGGTCTGGAGACGCCGTGGAGAATGTTTTGCCTGCAACATTCTCCAGCATGACCGGTTTGGCAGTGGGTCAATAATGGTGTGGGGTGGCATTTCTTTAGGCAGCTGCACAGCCCTCCATGTGCTCCCCAGAAATAGCCTGACTGCTATTAAGTACCGAGATGAGATCCTCAGTGAGACCATATGCTGGTGCAGTTGGCTCTGGGTTCCTCCTAATACAAGACAATGTTAGACCTCATCTGGCTGGAGTGTGTCAGCATTTCCTGCAAGACGAAGACATTGATGCTATGGACTGGCCCACCCGTTCCCCAGACCTGAATCCAATTGAGCACATCTGGACATCATGTCTTTCTCCATCCACCAACGCCACATTGCACCACAGACTGTCCAGGAGTTGGGGGATGCTTTAGTCCAGGTATGGGAGGAGATCCCCCAGGAGACGATCTGCCACATGATCAGGAGCATGCCCAGGCATTGTAGGGAGGTCATACAGGCATGTGGAGGCCACACACACTACTGAGCCTCATTTTGACTTGTTTTAAGGACGTTATGTCAAAGTTGGATCAGCCTATAGTGTTTTTTTCCACTTTAATTTTGAGTGTAACTCCAAATCCAGACCTCCATGGGTTGCTAATTTTGATTTCCATTGATAATTTTTGTGTGAGTTTGTTGTCAGCACATTCAACTATGTAATGAACAAAGTATTTAATAAGAATATTTCATTCAGTTCTATGATGACTTATTTTTGCGTTCCCTTTATACTGAATTATACTGACCTCTTAGCTTAGTTGATTTATTCATAAATTGTAAAATATGTTCCACTTGAACCTACAGTTAAATATGGTTCTGTTGTGTTGGCAAATACTTATGAGCAATGTAATATGGTAGCATTATGATTATAGATTACAGTGATTTACAGCATGAACTTTATTTTAGGAGAAGTAAAAAAATTTAAATGTATATTAATTCATTTGAAACAAAACCAAAGAATAAGTCATGCCAATTTGGATACATATTCAATGTTTTAAAGATTTTCAGCTTGAGTCCAACCTGTTCTTCTAATTCTTGCTTCATCTTTTGATGTTACACTCTATTATATGTGATGTGTAATGTGTTCTTTGATAAAATTTCAAAGCCAGCAAGAAAGCCCCAGAGTTAAATACAATCAGAAAGGATCGGACAACTTGCAAGTAACAGCAAACAAGATTTAAAAAAAAAGAATATGGATGTGAGATAATACACTTGTTCCCAAAACACCATTTTTATATTAAAACATGTTGTTTTAAGAGATAATCTATAGTAAATCCTAGAATACAATGGGCATTTATGAAGTCTATGTAACATTTGAAAGAAGAAAATACTATTGTCTGATTTTCATCACTTAGATCCGTGATGGCGAACCTGTGGCACGCAGAGCCACTTCTGCCAGCACGTGAGAGGTCACTCGGAAGAGCCACACCACGCATGCGCGCGCGTGCCACTCGTCCACCAGATGATTGTCGGGTATCTGGCGCATATGCGCAGGCGATAGCACAGAAGGCATGCACAGATACACGTGCGCGTGGAGTGGTGGGTCTCACCACTGACTTAGATTTTAGATTCTTTGAGGGAAAGCATATGCACTACATGATGAAAGTTGGCTGTGCTTGAACCAGGTTTTGGCAGTAATTAATGCAGGTGACTTGGAACTATAGACAGTCCTCAATTTATAACAATTCATTCACAATCATTCAAAATTATAACAGTGCAGAACAAAGGGACTTGCAGCCTGCATTCAAAAGTTACAGCCTTTGCATTTCCCATGGGATCAGATGAAAATATGGTCACTTGACATTTTTTTTGCCCTTACAATCAAACACAGAGGTACTGTAACTCTCTTCATCCACCTGTCTATCCTCTCTTTTATACCTAAAATTCCAAGAAGCTCCAAAGTCTGGCATGAAGCAGCCACCCCCCACCCCATTCCCATACAAAAGATCAAACATGGGAAATGGCAGCCCAATCTTTCTCTAGGGTCATGGAGCAGCGTGCACCAGGAATCCCAGACAGAAAGCTGACAGGGAACAACAATGGTGCAAGCTCCATTCAGTTCAAAGCCCAAAAACCCTGGTGTTCATTTACCTGCCATGGAGTTTCAATTCCTGCTATTTTCTTTATTATTTCAGTCTCATTTATTTTGGCCATCCTTTTAGTACAGGTACTTTAAATATAATTTTGGAATTGATTATGTAGTGTTAATATTTTCTAGGGACTCTACAAAAAGTAAAAAGCATCCAGTTCCAGCCTGCAGGCCTAAAACCTAAAACTTTGAAAGCAATGGAAGAAACATTTTTTCTTTTTTTGCAAGTGGTTCTTTGTATTGGAATATTTATTGAAAGAGGCAGTACTGAAAAACAAGGTCCCAGCAGCAACTAATGTAATAGGCAAAACTAAATGTCAAATTTTCCTATAAGCATAAAATATAATTGAAAAATGGTTTAAAGTATTTTTATTCAATAGTTGTTTTTGGTGGGGAATGGTAGCCTGATACTCTCTAAATGTTGCAGTTAGAAAGCATGAACATGGTATATTAGATGTTATGAATATACATCATTGTTTAACCCTTAATTTTGATCCATCAGAGTTTAGATAAAATGGCTTAAAGCCAGCTAATTCACTGCTATGGGTTTACATATCAGTGCTAGGATGCTAAAACTTAAGGATTTTAAATATGAAGGTGCTATTTGATACACTTCTGTATAAAATTGTACTTTGAAGCATATCTATATGCAAATATGAAATCCACCAGCAACTTCTTGTGTGTGACATAATTCCTTGGAAAGATGCTATTGATCTCTCAATGGGGCTATATGAGCAACCCCAGACAATCTGTGACAACTTCACATACAGTTTTGCTCTAAGTAATTTCTTTAACACTATCCGTACCAATTTCACATGTTCATCTAAGGTTCAGTTGTAAATGAGAATACACAAGAATGTCATCTAAATACACAAGAACTCCCTTATACAGTTGCTTATGCAGCACCTCGTTTATCAGCTGCATGAAGACTGGGGGCTCCTTATAACCCAAAAGGCATTACTCTGAAAACTTGGAAACTGCTTACTCATCCCCTTCTCTGATGCGGACTTGGTAGTACATTTCTCGGAGGTCTAATTTGGTGAATACATTTCCTTTAGCCAAATGTCCTAGAATGTCTCTCATGAGGGGTAAGGGGTAGATATTGTGCACACCCACAGCATTATTCTTTTAAAGTCCACACATAATCGCATCCCTCCATCTTTCTTTTTTTAATAATACGGGAGCAGTTACTCTAGATTTAGCTGGTTCTTTGACTCCCCGGCCAAGTTGGTGTCAATGTATTCCCTTAGTTCCTTCACTTCTTTGGGAGTCATGGAATACATTTTTGGTTTGGGTAGTTTATCTCTACGAATTCAGTAGCACAGTCTTTGGGTCAGTGGGTGGTAATAACATTGCAATCTTTCTCACTGAACGCTTCACCCAAGTCTGTTGTAAGCCTTTGGGATCAATGGAATCCCTGGGGACTATTCTGTTGGCGTGGCCGTAAGTTGCTTCTGATTTTCTGTGAGCTTTTGTGGGCTATTTGTGTTCTGACCAAGATTTCCCAAGACCGTAATTACGCACATGCTTATTTTAAAAACAAGTCTTTTATTGCAATGCTGGGAATTATTTTCATTCCCAGTTGGTAATGAATCTCAAACAGTCCCTCAAGATTAGTTTCTACCTTTCATTCCTGTGAAGTGCTGCCAATAACAGAAGTATCGAATAAACTAGAACAAAAACCCAACCAAAGTACAGAGCTTCAAGAATGAATCTGAATCAAACGAACAACTTTGCTTCCTGCAAAGGTTTTGTCATTTTTGCCTGTCCTTTATACCTTATGGGAGGGGCAATCACCTCACAGCCTTACTTCTGAGTTGCCCCTTTTGCTTCAACTGTTCTTGCCTTCTGGGAGCTCTGCACACATATGCACTGGGAACAGGCTCCCTTGGATCCTCTGCCTCGCTGCTGCCAGACTCCAAGGCTCTAGAGGCAGCACCCCACTCCCAGATGGTCTGTACCCCATCTCTGCATTGGGCACAGGACCCTCATATAAGTCCTTTCCAGACTCCTGGACTGATCCCCATTCTTCCCCACTGTCCGATTCCGCTGCCATCTCCATCCACTGCACAGGCTCCTGGCGAATCACAACAATTTGGCTCATTGGAGGCATCAGGAGACAGTTTGGGGCTGAGTGCTAATTTGATTTTGCGATAGCTCCCTCCCAGGTGATGGTAGGGCACCATTTGTCTAGCCAAGTAAAGCCCAAATGGCTGTCATTTTTGCCATTTGTCACTATAAAGCAATCAATTCTCAATGCTTTCCATCTCTATTTTAGTTCTTTGATGATGAGGGTGGCAGGGCAACCTCATATCAGGGACCTATCTATCTGTTCAAACTGAATGGGGGTTCTTAGCAGTTTCATGTCAATGCCTAATCTATCCCCAATGGATGGGCTAATAAGGCAGCATGTGCAGTCTGTATCTATAATATTGTTTATGTCCCTCTGGTCCCTATCCTAGTCACTGTTAATTTTTTAATGGATTATGAAAGGTTAGATGGCTTCACTCACCATCAGATCATCTTCCTTGCTGTCAGTGTCTCGTATGGTGGCAATCCTGAAGCCGGAGTTCCTCCCTCCCCTATGGATGGGGTGAGGAGATCTCCATGGCTTGACAGGCAAATTTTCTGTTTTCGACTGGTCTCCTTGTTCTGGGTGGAGTGGATGCTCTCACTTGAACTAGAATTGGTGCTAAGTACTCGGAGACTTGATGGCCCTGTTGCCCACAGTGGAAACACTTGATGAAGGTGGCAGCAGCTGGCTTTGGACACTCCACATTTTGATGCAGGGTGATGCAGTGGCCAAGTTGCCTCCAGGGCTGTTTCTCTGGCTCTGTTCTACGATGTTCCCTTAGCTTGTTGTCTCATCACTGTTGCAACTCTGTACCACTCGAGAATACAATCATTGGGCATTCCCCAGTAGAGGCGTATTTTTAATAGTTCTTCATTGATTCACTCTTTGAAGTAGTAGTGCACTAAGATCCATTCAGGAACTCTGGTATAACTTCTTTAAGTGGGTGTCCCTTTTGCTAAATGAGTTTAATCTTTGCCCCTCCTCTTGTACTCGGGAGGAATCTTTGAAGTGGGCCTGAAGTTCATGAAGGAAATCATCCACATTGTCCAGTTCATCATGGAGCTGGGTGAACCAATCGGGCATGTCGTCTTCTAAATTATCTCCTAGGACGGAGACAATTTCTCTGTTCTCATGGAACTCGCCTCCATAGTGGTCAATGTACGACCAGGCTTGGCTCAAGAAGAAAGTGAGTTTTCTGGCTATTCCATCAAACATTGTCTTGAATGATGGTGGGACATTGGCTCACGCAGCCGGCTGCTGTGGCAGTGGAGCTGACACTAGGGTTGGGACTATTTGGGCATGGTCCCGAACCCATTCCCTGCCTGGGTAGAATGCCCACCTTGGGGCATTCTGGTCTGCCAGAGGGAGATGTGGCTGAGGAGGTGGGCTGGTGACTCAGTGATGTCTTTGTGGGCTTCCCCTTCATCCCACTCTCCTGTGGGCCAGGTGCAACAGCAAGCGATTGATCAGTAGATCTCTGATGGCAGACTGGCTTCTCCTGCGAGGACTTATTTCCCCCAGTAAGTGTGTGAAGCCCCTGGTTGAAGGTCTGGCGTTTGAGTAGCTTGGTTGTTCCTAGGAGGTATCTGCCATGGTGGTTGATTTCTCATTTTGTGGCCGAGGGTGAGCTGCTCAGGTTGATCTGGTAGGCCATTGAACATCTGGCTGCACATTCCCATCTAGTACTGCCACTCTGAAACTTCTTCCAGGTCAATGGGTCCTGACATTTTCCACTCTAAGATCGTTGCTCATGACTCTCTCGATGCAGTTAAGGAGTGACCAGTTAGTGGGCTGGGGAGTGTTGCTTGGCCAAGCAGGTCCCTCTCCATCAGCTGGATCTCCCCTCCGGTGGCTCAGTCGACTGGGGACTTAGGACAGATTCCTATCTGACATGTGATGTCCTCTACCACAGTGGTCACTTGCAGAGTCTCCTTTGGGATTGGTAGCTTCTGGTAGCGCCCCCCCCCCCCCCAAAAAAAAAAAACCTTGGACTTGCAGCCAGGCTCCTTGGCTTTCCATTTCTTCTCCATCTTCCCTAAATTCGCTGCTGCCCGAGTGAGTAAACCAGGGCTCAGGAGCTGGATAGCAATCCCATCCTGGGTTCTTTTTAATGCAGAAACGGAATAATACCAAATTTCCAAGTACTATGTCCCCATAAAGAACCCAGCCATTTTCCAAAGTCTTTTTAATAGGAACATATCAAATTGGTAAGGTTTGGTATAATTCTGGATCTGACCAGATCCCGGATTATACCCAGTAAAAGCATAAGTTTGAAACTTTTCCCCACAGTCACATTCTCCAATCAGGTCACAGTTCATCTGTCTGATGACTCCAAACTCCACCTCCAGGCCGTGGCAGACACACACACTGTTTCCCACGGGGAAAAAAAATTTCACCTAGCTAAAATACTCCCCCTTATCTATACTACCTCCATTCTGGTTGCTAGAATGTGGCGAGCCTGAATATTTTTTGGTCCCCTTTACATAATAATAAAGAAGCTAAGAAAGAATAGAAATGACTATAATAAAACCTTTTGTAAGTCTCTCATGGTTTATTCACATAAGATGTTACAGTTTTATGAAGGCTTGTTTTAGCTATTACTAAATTTAAGTTCTCAATTGAATAAACATCTGTTTTCTTTTTCTCCTTCCTTACAGAGTTTATTGTGAGACAATAACAGCCTTCATATAAAACATTTTTTTCTGAAGACTGTTGATAGAATTTGTAATGTTGAGTTATTTCTACCTCTGATGGAGGATTAACTAGATTTCTCACTGCTACACTGGAAGACTTTGCAGAAAATTCAAAATGTCATCAAATAGGAGTCAGAATCCTCATGGACTTAAACAGATTGGTCTTGATCAGATATGGGATGACCTAAGAGCTGGCATTCAACAAGTTTATACAAGACAAAGTATGGCAAAGTCCAGATATATGGAACTCTACACGTATCCTAACAAGTATTCCTAAATAAGTGGCTTTAATGGTTTCCTCATCATACTCTGACTCTGTTTCATAACTGAAGCAATGTGAGCTTTGGGATATTAACTTTTTAAATGCATTACTATTGTCTGATTTTGGCTACCACTGCATGCTTTCTACAGAATGTTGTGGTGAGTAGGGGTGGATGTTGGTATAAGTATCTGCAGTGTGTTGTTATAGGAGGGATCAATCGGGTTCTTGTGAGGAGATACTCTTTTTCAGTACAATCCACTTTTGCTTCCCACTGCAAAATGCATCATGTATATGTTTTGTTGGCCTTTGTTATTTGTATATCTAATTAATTAGATTCTGTAGCTGCCCAGAATACAAAATACAGAATAACACAGTTGGAAGGGATGTTGGCAGTTTTCTAGTCCAACCCTCTGCTCAGGCCAGAAGCCCTATACCATTTCAGACAAGTGATTGTCCAATCTCTTCTTTAAACCTTTCAGTGTTGGAGCATTCACAACTTCTGGAGGCAAGTTATCACTGATTAATTGTTCTAACTGTCAGGAAATTTCTCCTTAGTTCTAGGTTGCTTCTCTCCTTGATTAGTTTTCATCAATTGCTTCTTGTCCTGCCTTCAGGTACTTTGGAGTATAGATTGACTCCCTCCTCTTTGTGGCAGCTACTTAGATAGTGGAACACTGCTATCAAGTAATCCCTTCTTTTTATTAACTTAGGCATTGCCAATTCCAGCAGTAGTTCTTTATATGTTTTAGCCTCCAGTCCCCTAATCATCATTGCTGCTCTTCTCTGCACTCTTTCTAGTCTCAATATATTTTTCATCATGGCAACCAAAACTGGTTGCAATATTCCAAGTGTGGTCTTACCAAGGCACTATAAAGTGTTATTAACACTTCATACGATTTTGATTCTATTCCTCTGTTAATGCATCCTAGAACTATATTGGCTTTGTTTGGCAGCTGTAGCACACTGCTGGCTCATATTTAAATGATTGTTCATCATGACTTCAAGATCACTCTCACAATTACTACTATTAAACTATATGCCACCTATATTATACCTGTGCATTTGGTTTTTCATGCCCAATTATAGAACCTTTTTATTCCACCATTGAATTTCATTTTGTTGGATAGTGCCCAATGTTTAAGTCTGTCAAGAACCTTCTGTATATTAAGCCTATCTTGTAAAGTGTTTGCTATTCCTGCCATCTTGGTGTTGTCTGCAAATTTGATGAGTTCCCCATTTATCGCCTCATCTAAATCATTGGGGAATATGTTGAAGAGTACTGGACCTAAGGCAGAGAGTCTTGAGATACCCCATTGCATACTTCCCTCCATGTAGATGTAATTCTATTAAGGACTACATGTTGAGTGTGGTTTGTCAGCCAGCTACAAATCCATCTGATGATGATGGTGTTTAACTCACATTTTTTTATCTTATGAAGTAGTAGATTGTGGTCAACTTTATCAAATGCTTTACTGAAGTCCAGGTAAATTATATCCACAGCATTTCTCTGGTATACTAATTTTGTCACTTTATCAAAGAATGCAGTAAGATTTATCTAACATGATCTGTTTTTGACAAACCCATGCTCGGTTTTGGTTTGATTTTGTTTGCCTCTAGGTGTTTGCAGATTCGTTGCTTGATTATCTTTTCCAGAACCTTCCCAGGTATTGTAAGACTGAGAGGTCCAGTTTCCTGGATCCATTTCCCCCCTTTTTTAAAGATGGGAACTACATCAGCTCTTTTCCAGTCCTCTGATAAGCGCGCCAGGATCTTTGAAAGATATGTTCAGAAGTTCTGAGATCATGTCTGTCAGTTCCCTCAGAACCTTGGGATATAATCCACCTGTCCTGCTGATTTGAACTCATCTAGGATGGGCAGGTACTCTCTTACCATTTTGTTGCCTGTTTTAACTTGTATTCCTAATCTGTTTTTTTATGGTTTTGTTTTTGATAATTGGGTTGTTTTTTCCTTTTGTATAAAAAAACAGATGCAACAAATAAGTTAAGCAGTTCTGCTTTCTTCTTATTGTATTTCACCTCTTGCCATTTTCTTCTATTAATGGACCAATCATTTCCTTGACTTTGTCCCTTGTTTCTTACATTATGAAAGTAACTTTTTGTTATTTTTTTTACTTTTGTTGCATGCCTTAGTTCATTTTGAGACATAGTTTTCCTGACTTCCTCTTGGCAGACTTGGATTATTTGCTGATATTCTGCATTAGTTATGTGACCCTCTTTCTGCTTTTTATACTTTCTGTCTTTCAATTTCTCAGAGTTCTTAGTGCAACCATACTGGTTTCTTTTGAGAGCAGTTATTTTTCTTCATTAAAATTATACTAGACTGGACTTCTATAAATCTCATTTTTCAAAATTGCCTGAGCTTTTTGGGTTTGTTTTTCCCTTGGGGATTCATATTCATAGAATCTTTCACATGTTCTCTAAGTTTACTGAAATCAGCTCTCTTAAAGTCCTAAGATTCTGGTTTGACTTTGCTCTATTGCTTGTGCTTGAATAATGTTGAATTCCAAATATTGCATGATCACTCCCCCCCTGCCCCCGCCAAGATTCCTATAACTTTAACATCTTCTATCATTTTATCTCTATTATCATATCATCACTTGTCCCAGTTAGGCAAGTGATTCTGGGTGGTGAACAGTTATGAAAGCAATTAAAAACAATTACAAAACTAAATTTATATGGCAGTCATACTTAAAGATGTTGCTTATTGGTAATCATGCAAAGAAAGTTACCAATTGCAAGACAAAAAACACCCTTGACATAATGTGATTTCCAGTATCATTTGTACAACTTATTGTTCAGAAACTTCTCTCAAATAATCAGTCTAAATTGGCTATATTGTAATTTATGAATCAGGAGTTCCAGGTTTATACCTTTGCTATGAACTCTCATCTGGGCCATTGTTCATCCTCATCATTTGCTTTAATGGTATAAGAATATTGATAACAACTGTTACAAAGAATATAATAAGAATTATAGAATTCTTGTTGAATTTGTGGGGAATGAATTAGCTGATTTGGTGGTCTAATTTCAGTGATATGGTATTGAGGATGCATATATATTATGAAAGTGTTCATTCAGTATTTATTGTTTAATTGTGATATATAGCATACAACATATCCTTAATTCTTCCATCAGTCATGTTTATAACTACTGCACTAGTGTACATCAGTCTAATCAAGCCCGAGGAGCTGGTGTAACCACTTCTAAATCTAAAAAAGGCCAAACACCTGGAGGAGCTCAGTTTGTTGGCTTAGAATTGTACAAACGACTTAAAGAATTTCTGAAGAATTACTTGACAAATCTCCTTAAGGTAAGACAATATTTTTATTTTTGGGGGAAAAGACATTTCTTATTTTTTTGGAAAAGGGATATAAATTCTATTTTAGAGTCCCCATAGATACTTATTTAGCATATGGCATCTCAGAAATCATGCAGTGACGTACACAAATTTAGTTTAAATAAAGTGTCAGCATACACACACACACACACACACAAACACACACAAAATGTAGTACAGAATATAAAATATTAAGATAAAACCAAATAAAATACCATAATATGGAGTCATAGAATTGCAATGGTATAGATGTTATAATTTGATATCTATAGAAGCTAACCATCTAACTGCTTCTGGTATGGTTGCTATGATATCATCCGAGGTATCTTGAAATTTCTTGAGACATTCTTGAACTAAATAAGATGATGATAATAATTAAACTTTTATGCTGACCAACTCTATACAGGACAAATCAGATGTTTTGAAATTGGAATATTTTGTTTATCCATTTTTTTTCCAAAAGTTTTATTGATTTTTTAACAACAAACGTACACAAACAAAACACAAAACATGAAAAAATATAAAACATCTTTTTTGAAAGCAGCTTGATCCCGGGTTACATCTCTTTGTACAGATACCAGTTCAAGTTCGTGCTCATTTTTGTATACCATTCCATATCTTATTACCATTCTACATTTTCTATATAGCTTCTCCCCTCTTTTAACTCTCTTAATTCTATTTTATTTATTTCATCTCAATTTAGATCATTATATCCTTTGTCCTGTTTCAGCTGTCTATTATCTTTTCTCATTAAAGCAAAAAATTTTCCTGTAATCACTGATTGGAGAATGACGCCTTTATATCTTTCCCCTAAATTTATAACACTTAATATAATAATACATAACTTTCATTTAGATTCTGCTTAGTACATTCTAAAGCTACATACAATATTTTAAAAAAGAAGAGATTATAAATATATGATATAATTAAAACAACAATCCATACCAATTCAGTTCTATCATTAAAATTAATATTCTTTTAAATCTTAAACATTTCACACATTACTTTTCAAATAGAAATCATACTTCGATGGGAACCCTTATAAATTTTACATAGTTACTTCTCCCCCATTTCACTTATATTTTAAAACATTGTATAATTAAAGTGTTCCCATTCCTTCCTAATTCAATTCTCTCATTTATTTCATTTCATTTATTTTATTCAAAAAGGTTTCACTAAATTACACAAAGTATTTTTATCCCACTTTTTAATCATATGTTGTTCCAATTTTCTAACATTATTTCTAACGTAAGCATAATAATACAATCTTACGTACCTTTGCAGAATCTTTTTCAGTTAAATTTTTACCCATTGTCTCTGAATAAGTCCTGTTTCTTTACCTCTTGCTCCAAACCTTTGTAGCTTCTCTTCCCTTCCTTCCTCCCTTCCTTCTTCAGTCTGCCCTTTTTACCCCCTTGTCTCTCCACTCCCATCTCCTTCTTCTATGTTCCCCTTTTCTGTTGCTTTCTGACATTATATCCACTTTTCATCTTATTTTTCCCTTTTTTGGTTGTTTTTTTAGGTCTTAAATTCTCCATTCTCTTTCCCCTCTTACCCCTTTCTTCCCCAACTAAAATTACTTGTTCATTAAAGTTGGCTTCTTCTTTGTCCCAGTCTTCTTGCTGCTCAGTCTTTTCTTGTAGTTTCTCGTAGGTACCAATCACCATTTCTAAGAAGTGAAAAACAAGAGAGCCCTTCCCTTCTTGTTTCTCTTCTTTATATTTTTTAAATTCCATTTTCAGTTCATCCACAAGTGATGCCATTGTAGAAAGAAAAATTGTAGAAACATAAAACACCCAATTGTTTTTGTTCACTCAAATATATTTTCCAGAAGTCCCAAAGTCACCAAACAATCCAGATAGACACAAACTGTTTCATTTCACATTTTCTTCTTTTTTCACTTTCTCTTCCTGGGGTTTAGTTACAAAGTTCCAGTTAAGATATATCTTTTAGAAGTCTTGTTACCTTAACTTTAGATTCTTTTAAATTCTAAGCAGCCTCCTCCTGCCAAATCCTGCTCTTATTCTTTTCCTCTCCCTTTCCACTTACAGCAAAAATAAAAAATAAAAAAATAAGTGTTCAGAAATCTTTATTGTTCCCTTGACATTTAATTTTCCAGTTTAATTACCTATTGGTGCCAAAGCGGGTTTTTCCGATTTCTCATTCTTCTCTCTTCACTGTCAACGTAAGGAAGGAGAGTGAAAGAAAAAAAACTTTCCCTTTTCCACTTTCATTCGCAGCTTCCGAATCTTCTTTGGAAGCGATGTATCTTTTATCAGATTAAAAATCCAGGATATCTCAGTTGTTGCTTCTTATCCCAGTCCTGCACTTTCTTTTCCAGCTGAGTGCTTCTTTGTGGTGGCCATTTCTGACCGCTGCTCTTACTGCCTTCGGGAAAGGGAGTTTAGCCAACTGAGGAGGAAAGATGCAGCTTTCCTCGACCCTGCTGAAGTCTCCCCTCTCTTCCTCACCTCTAAGGGGTGGCTTAGCCCCGAAGCCAGCTGGCTTTGGGGTGCTCCAGCAGTGAACCCAGGCAGAAACCGTACACGATCATGGATTCCTGTCTGCCGCCGAAGCCCTGCAAACCGGAAGACCACATTTATCCATTTTATGCACTTCTAAAGTGCACTTCAGTAAAAAAGTCAGAACAAGCAATAAAAATACCGTAATAAGCTGTTAGAAATGCTGTTTAAACAATTGATGTATAGTTCCATATAAATCTAATTTTGCAAAGTATATGGAAGCAACTGTAATACCAAATTTAATTCATAGTATTTAACCAATGAATTCCTAAATATCTTGAAGATGTTATGTTCGAAAATGTGTCTCTCTTATACACTTGTCTGTACAGGTAGTCCTCATTTAACGACTGCTTCAGAAAGTGAACATTTTCAATTATGGTAGTGTTGGAAAAATAATTTTGCAACTAATATGTACAACTTTCCGTCACAGTCCTTTACACTTAGTATGTGTTGTCTTGTTCCTGATCTCTACTCTTATATGGTATACTTTATTTTGTACAGTAATCAGTAAAGATCAAAATTTTCTTTCCTGATTTAATTTTGTTGTCAGGGTTAAAGCTTAATGTTCCAATAAAAAAGGAACCTTGAACCCAAAGTCACTGCAGCTTGCCAAAGTTTGGTTTTAACCTATTGTTCTCTATCCACAATTCTACAGCCTCCAGGCAACAAGAAAGGACAGTCACAGCATTGCTTAATTCACCATGTATAGAGATGTACAACTTAGTATCCTCAGCATATTGATGATATCTCCTCCTGATGATCTCATCCAGTGATTTCATATATATGTTAATCAGGGGTATAGAAAGCATTCACGTTTGAGTGAGTTTGCAAAGCAGGGGCTGAGGTTTAGATCTCTTGTTCCCAATTGACACTGACTGGAAACAGCCTTGAAGAAGAGAGTTAAGCTTCCCAATCCCAAAGCTCTTTCATAAGTTTACCATGGTTGATAGTATCAAAAGCAGCTGAGAGGTCAAGCAGAGCAGAGATAAACACATTACCTCTTCCTGCTCCTTCTATATATAATAAAAAAGTGGGACCAATGCTATTTTTGTCCCATTTGTGTGCCTGAATCCTGACCGGAAGGGGTCCAGATAAACTATTTCCTCCAAGATCTTCTGGAACTACAGCACAACCACTTTCTCAACAGTTCTGCAATAAGGACAGATTGAAGACAAAACTATCCATTAGAGTAGGATCTATCAATGATTTATACAGGGGACGAACATTAGCCTCAGGAGGGGGGAGGGGGGGAGGAGCAAACTATAATTTCCAGACCCACAGAGGTAGATTTGATGAGCAGACTTCTGCCTTAACTCAACTCTTTATTTAGAATATTGTTATTCACAATTTTTGTCAGTCTAAGGATTAGCCCATTTTATATATACTTCCTTGTCCACTGGCTCTCATGGTTAGATAACTGTTGTATAGCCCAGGGGTCGCCAACCTTTTGGACCTCAGGGCCCACCAAACTCATAATTTTAAATCCCGCGGACCACTAATGTGAATTTTGACTGAGGTGGCTTACTGACATTGGTGGGAGGGAGAAAGAGAGAGAGAGAGAGAGAGAGATGAACTCACCATGGAGGGCTGGTGATTCTCATTCATTCTCTCTCTCTCTCTCTCTCTCTCTCTCTCTCTCTCTCTCTCTCTCTCTCTCTCTCTCTCTCTCTCTCTCTCCCCCTCTCCCCTCCCTCCCTCCCACTCTCACACACAGATCCCTCACCTCCTCAGCCCCCTCCAAGGCAGCCCCATTTCTAGCCTGCTTTGAGCTCCATTCTCGGGGGGGGGGGGGGGAAGAGATGAATACTGGTGATTTTCTTTCTGTTTCTCTCTCTTCCTCATACACCCCCACCCCTCCAAGGCAGCCCCATTCCTAGTCTGCTTTGACTTCGTTTTCAGGCTGCATACAAGGAAAACAGCAGAAGCCCTTTTCTTCCCCAAACTCTGCCAGAAATGAGTCTTTTCTTGGAGCAGGATGCCTTGCAAGGACTCATTCTGGTGGAGTTTGGGGGAGAGAAAAAAAGACTTTTGCTGCTTTTCTTGTGTGCAGCCAAAAGCGGAAGATGAAAGGAAGCGGAAGAAGCAATCGGTGGCCAGGCAAGTTCCCCCCTTCCGCTCTTCCCCCCCCCCTCTTACTACCTCATGTGGCTCCTAATGCAGTTGACACAAGCCTTGTGATCCCGGGCGGAGAAGCCTTGTGTTCCCCTGCATCCTGGATTAATAGCTTTGGGATGTGTGTGCTTTGGAGTGGCATTTCTTTGTGGACCAACATTTTCTCATCAACCATTTTGGACTTGTACTTCCTTCTTCCAGGCCTTATAGTTAGTTGGAAAAAAAAAAAAGCAGGATTTAAATTAACCAGAATTTTCACTTTCACCAAATGTGAATGATAGGGAGGATTATTCAGCTCAAGATCAGGCTCTGTATTATATTGTATATTTGAATTTAAATCATTGATGATTGATTTTGTGCCATCAAGTCAACTCCTAACCGCATCACATGTAATCTATCCCTGATCTGTTCTTTTACCAATAGTTTAATTTGAAGATTGGTTCAAAATTGTATCAGGCATTACTTTGACTTCCAATAAACATTTTCTCCAAGTATTTTCCCTCAACTTATAGGTAGGTATTCTAGAAACAGGGCAATGCTAAATAAGAAAGTTGAGTAAATTTTAAAATGTCAATGCTGAATTATAGAAAAAATTGCTGGTCTCCTGTCTGAAAAATTTCAGCCAATATTGCAAAAAGAAAAGACAGTTCAAGTCTAAAAATAGATTGTTGAAAGAAAATATAGTTATGTTCATTATATGTCAAGGTGATATAATGTGCTTCTTCTCTGACACAAAGTAACTGACAAGGGAAAGACAGGCCTATCCGGTAAGACCAGATCATTGGTTCACAATGTGGGGCCCATGCCCAGAGGGGGGCAATTTGATTTTTAATCGGGGCAATTTGAAAATGAGCTATGAACTGAATTTTTGAAAGCCTTCTAATTGTTCTTATATATTTGTGATGAAACAGCTGTGTTTCATTTACTTATTGTTGTCTTTGTTAAAGTGTATTTCCTAGGGCCTGGTCTGAAAAGGATATCTCAGCTGGGGGTGGATGGGAGGAAGAAACAGATGTGTTCCCACTAAGGAACATGGGACTGGCAGAGTCTTTTTCTCTCTTTCCTGTGGGCTTTGCTGCTGGGTAGTTGCAGGGAGAGCTGCTGAGTGGGGAGACAAAGTGAATAGCTGCTGAGTGGGGAGACAAAGTGAATGGCTGCTGGGGAAAATCCAGCCATGAGAATACAGAACCAGGACCCAAGTTTAAGTAAGAAATTGTTAGATTTATAGTTATTTTTAGTCTATGTTTTCCCAGGCCGTGTTTTATAAGACTTTTCCTCTCAGAGCAATCTGGGGCTGGCCATGCATGCATAGGCCTTGCCAGATTTACCACCACCTCCATGAGGAGATTTGAGAAAGAAGCTAACTAAATTGGAACCTAAATTGGGCACATCAAGCACAAGGATCTCACTAACTTAAGTCGATTAAAGCTACAATCCTACAATATTTTCCTGGGAGTAAGCCCCATTGAAGACAATGGTACTTACTTCTGAGCAGACATGCATAGGATTGTGTTGTAAATATGATCTTGAGGTGAGCTCAAATTGTATCTTGAATTTGTTAGTTATCTTTATTTTAATATGTATAGTAATTAATATGATAAAAGTATTAGAGAAAAATTAAAATTATTAAAACTATTAAAATTATTAAAATTATTATTAAAATTCATTAAAATTATTTTATATTTATGCATTTCAGTTATCACATGTTTCAAAACTTTATTTGCCATTTTTTTCATATCCCTTCATACTGTTATTTGTTAAGCTCCTCTGTATTCTATTGTCTTTCGTTCTTTTATTTTTCTCTTTCATTAATGTCATGTTCTTTGGAATCTTGTTTAAACAAAGTTAATGGCCTTTAAGGCTTTCTCCGCATGAGTAGGAATTCACTTTTTGAACAGTAAGAATTATGTGATGGGTGGAATCAAGATGCTTAGATGGGGGATGGCCCAAAAAAACCCTGCACTAGACAAACAAATAAAGGGTCAATTAATACTATTTTTCTCTTGAAAACAGACAACACTGGAGAAGAAATTCAGCTTGTATTTAGTTCTGTTGATGAATTGTCTGTTTCAGGATGGTGAAGATTTGATGGATGAGAGCGTGTTGAAATTCTACACTCAACAATGGGAGGATTATCGGTTTTCAAGTAAAGTGCTGAATGGGATTTGTGCCTACCTCAATCGACACTGGGTTCGTCGTGAATGTGATGAGGGCCGGAAGGGTATATATGAAATTTATTCAGTAAGTTGTTTTTATAACAACTTATATAGTAGTTATATTCAATTGGGGGGGGGGGGGGGAATGACAATTCTCCACTGAGCCGAAGGGAGAATCCAGGATGGGTAGTCTCTAGTCTCAGAGCTCTACAGACCGAATTGAAAAACTGAGGACACACTCCTGGTAACGGTCCCCAGTTCTTCACTCAGTCTCAGTGTGCTCAGACCACCCTTTAAGGGCTCTGAATAGTTAAGATTGTAGAAGAATCTTCACCCCCTGGATTGAGTTTTTTTTCCCCCTCTTCGACTGGCTTAGAGCAGGTTTGACAGCTAGCCGGCTTGCCAGTTAGCACTTTTGTTTTTCGCTTTTTTTTTTTGACTGCCTTTTTAAAAAATTCTTTGCTGGTAGACTGGTTTTTGGAATTGTGATTATAAATTTGGTTGGAGGTGCCCCTGAGAGCCTGTGTGGCCCGGGCTGGCGGGGCGGGAGTCAGTGTCTTCAACTCACTTTCTCCCGATCCGTTCTTACTGATCTGTTCTAGCCGCAAAAACCGCAAGGCGCTTCTGCCCCTTTTTGGCATCGGCGGCCATTTCAGATGTTTTGGGACAATTCTGCAGTTCATCTCCAGGATTGTCTCTTGGGGGTGATACTGGCTATCTGGATTGAATCCTGACCCCTTGTTCAGTCACCAGAGCACCATGGCAGCTGTGAGATGCTTGAGACTGCCAAATTGATTGTGGTACAGCCAGCACTGGCTCACAAGCCTCTGATCTGTCAGGGCTTGTAGCAATTTTAAAGAGTCAGCCATTTGTTTTTCCTTTTTGCTTTGACTCTTGCCTTAAATTGCAGAGCTGTGCTGAGCTCACCACTTCTGGGTCACACTAGCCTCCTGAAGTGGTGGACAGCTGCTGTGACAAAAGCAGACAACTTTAGATCAAATAAATTTTGTTTTTATTTTTATTTTTTCCTTTTCTCTCTCCCTGTCAGAGACAATTATTTTTGGTAGACTCAAAATGGCTGCCAGGGGAGCTGGCCAAGAATTATCAGCTCCTCAGCAGTGTAGGGAGAGAGCTGCAAGGAGATCAACTAAGTCCAGGTTTGTGGGGCTGGAGGCAGCAGCTAGGATCAGAGCTGGGACCCTAGCCCCTAAAAGACCCTCTAGAGCAGAAGATAGGCAGGCCAGGCATAGACAAAAAGTTCTAGATAAGGAGTTTGATAAGACAGTGATAGACTCCAAGATGGCTGAAAATGGGGCCATCTCTCCTCTGCTCCCACAAGAGGGCAGGCAACAAAACCAATTTGCAGATAGACAATATTTGACTGCCTGATATCCTGGTGGCTCAAGTACTCAGGATTTGCAGGGAAACCTCCAAATCAAGGCAAAAGCCACTCATAATAATTCTGAGCCACCACAAGGATTTTTGTTTGCTGCACCTGGAAGCCAAGCCTTCAGCAAAACCAGACCTGCGCCTGAAAATAAAAAAAACACCTTTACCCCATAGTGGCTGGGTTGTAGCCTGAGGAAACCCATAGGCAAGAGATGCCATTCTTCATGAGACCCTGGATCTCCCAAACAGACAAGAATTTCAGGCTTAAGTCAACCAGCTGCGCCAACTGTCTGGTTTGGACACTAACAGAGGTGTTCCTCAGGGGCAGTGGCAGGCTTCTGGAGAACAGCCAATCTACTTCAGAAATAGTTCTGCATCCCCTTTGGAAAGAAGCCAGTCTTATGTTTCTGAGAGGGACCTCCTTCCAGAGTGGGCTTTTCGGACAGGGAGTCGCAGGTCCACCCTCCTTTAAGGTCCTTTTCCAGCTGGCGCTCTCCAAGACTGCTGGTTAAGGCTAAGAGCACGGCTCATCTTAAAAAAAGGGACAAGGTCACCGGGATCTTCCCCCAGAGGGGGAGGATCAGGAAGATTACATATTCACTCAGAAAGCATCTGTGGTGGATGCTGTACCTGTGCCCCAGACATTTATGAATGTGATTAAAAAGCAGTGGGAGTCCCCGGGGGATGACACTCACCCCAGTGGATCCGAGTCTACCTTATTTAATGGGTGGCTGTGGCAGCTGCAGGGTGGAATCCCACCTGAGGCCCAAATAAGCTAATAGCTTCAGCTCAATCAACAGCTAATGCCACCCTCACATCAGCCAAAACTTCTTCCAGAGCCATTGCTTCATCTCTAACAGCACGTCGGCTCATCTGACTAAGAAACTGGCAGATGGATGCCAGAAACAAATGGAAGCTGGCGTTTGCTCCCTTCAAGGGAGAGAGGCTTTTTGGGAAGGCCCTGGATCCCTTTTTTTGATGGAAACCAGGGACAAGTGAAAGATCCTGCCCTTCCAGGGGAGGCCTTTTGATTACAGGTCTCCACCCTACTACAGAAAGCCCTCTTTTAAACGTGGAAACTGGGGCAAACTTTCCCCATCAAAGTTGGCCCTTCTTTGAAAGATCCTCATTTCAGGCCAATGGGCCAGCCCTTGCTGCCAGAGGGCATCAGAGGCAAGATGACAGAAGGTCCTTTCGGAGTGCCAACAGACCTTTTAGATGCAACAAGTGACACCCAAGCCTCCCCTCCCACAGGGGGGCCATTTGGGACTGTTCTGGCAGAGGTGGGAACAGATCACGATAGACACTTGGATCCTGACAACTTTATGGTCAGGTCTCTCTCGGGAGTTTCTCCCACCCCCCCGCCCCAGTGCCTTTGTGCGCTACCCTGTCTCAAGGGACCCCTCAAAGAGGGATCTCATGGAATCAGCGATCCACCATCTGCTGGACGTTCAGGCCATCCATCCAGTTCCTGGAGACGAGGCGAGACAGATTCCAAAGGCCTTGGGGGAGGGGGTGATGGCGAGCAATCCTCAAGTTGAAAGGGATCAACAGGCATCTAATCTACTGAAGAGTCAAAGTGCACTCCCTCCACTCTATCATACAGGGCCTATGGGAGGGAGGTTTTTTTGGCTTCAGTAGACCTGACAGAGGCCTACTTCCATGTGCCCAGACTCCAACCACCGTCAGTTCCTGAGGTTTTGCTATGGCAGCCACCATTTTCAATACAGAGCTCTCCCATTCGGCCTGTCATCAGCCCCACAGACTTTTACCAAGCTCCTGGCGGCCGTAGCAGCATACCTCAGATCCTTACCCATAAGGATCCTATGCTATTTGGACGACATCCTGATAGCATCCTCTTCCAGACCCCAGGTGGAGAAGGATATGATGTTGACAGTCAGGATCCTTTGAGAGCATGGGTTCTCAATAAACCTGGACAAATGCCACCTAGTACCATCAAATCGTCTCTTGCATTTGGAGACTATCATAGACACCTTAACTAGCCAGGTCTTTCTCTCACAGGAGCGTTGAGACAGCATAAGGGACATCATATCACAGATCCTGTCTGACAGGCACCTATCATGTTATTGTCTCAGCTTCTCAGCAAGATGATATCGGGCATTGGGATCATCTCAGAGCCTGCTTCCATGCCCGAACCCAACAGTGGTTCCTGCTCCCCTACCAGAAGGCGGGCAGGGGTGACTCACTAAGGAGAGTTCACATCCCCTTGTTGGTTCTTTCTCTCCATTGGTGGCAGTCCTGAGCCATGGATTACTTGTACAGGGAGCCCCAGAGGATTACCATCATCACCGACGCCAGTCTGTATGGTTGGGGGGGCTACCTGGGAGTCCAGGTTAGGTGGTCACAGAAGGAGCTCGCCCACAACATAAATTGGCTAGAACTCAGGGCTGCCTGCTTAACTCTCAAGGATCTAAGGCAGGAGGTGATGGGGAGGCAGGTTTTTGTCCTCACAGACAATGTGGCCACCAATGCCCACATAAACCGGCAGGGGGGTACTCCAGATCTCTAATGCAGGAGGTGACTCAGTTGTACAGGTGGGCAGAGAGACACCTGTTGTCCCTCCGAGCAGAAAACATCTGGGGAGTTTTCAATGTACAAGCAGACTGGTTGAGTAGGACCACAGTCAACCATTCGGAATGGCAACAACATCCCAATCTGTTCCAGGAGATGATGAAACGGTTTGGCCGTCTGATTCTGGATCTCTTTGCATCTCCAGAGAACTCACAGCTCCCGAGGTTCTGTGCACCATTCCCAGCACGTTTCCAGAAGGGGTCAATGCTCTCTGGTGCAAGTAGCCCCAAGGGCTATTGTATACCTTCCCCCTTCCCCTGATTCCGAGGACAATCAGAAAGGTACTGACAGAGAGGGCGGAGGTTTTGTTGGTAACCCCTTACTGGCCCAGGCGCCCATGGTTCACAGACCTAGTGGGTCTGTCAGTCGCTAGACCCTGGAGAATTCCCTTGCACAGGATCTCCCTCAGCAAGGGCTGGATTGAGCACCCAGATCCAGCCTGATTTCAGTTGACCATCTGGCACTTGAGTGGGTGCTCCTGAAACGGGAGGGTCATTTCCAGAAGGGTCATTCAGACCATCCAGGGAGCCATCCAGAAGACCTTCCACGACCAGGATATATGACGCATCGTGGAGGATTTTCTGCAGCTGATGTGCCAGTCACCTATTGGAACCTACTGCTGTGTCTGTGGCTAATGTGTTAAGAGTTCCTGCAGGATGGATTGGACAGATGTCTCACCCCCAGTACCTTGAAGAGACAGGTGGCTCCCTTGGCCTCAGTTTTTTCGGTCGAGGACTCAACCACTCTGGCCCAACACCTCAGGGTGAAAGCCTTCTTTAGGGGAGTCACTCATTTGAAGCCACCGGTGGTCCACCGTTACCCCACCTGGGATTTGCCTAGGGTCCTGCAGGCACTGACTTCTCCCCCATTTGAACCCTTGTGTGAAGCCAGTCTTCGCCTACTCACATGCAAGGTGTCATTCTTAGTGGCCATTATTTCGGTCAGGCATATCTTGGAGTTTACGGCCTTATCCATCAGAAAAAACCTGTGCATTTTCCATGCAGACAGGGTGGTTCTGTGGTTGGGCCCTACCTTTCTGCCCAGGGTGAACTCCTTATTCCATCACTCATAGGAGTTGATTTTGCCTGGCTTCTTTCCAGGGCCTACCCATGCACTGGAGAGAAAATGGGACACCTTGGACGTTAGGAGGGCCCTCCATATATACATCAAAAGGACCTCTTTTAGGAGGACTGAAGCCCTGTTCGTTTCCTTTCAGCCGGCAACTTTGGGTTGCAGGGTGACACCCTCTACTGTGGGTCGCTGGCTTAGAGCCTGTATTGCGAAGGCCTATGAGTTACTGGCTCTTCCTATGCCCAGGAGAATCACTGCACGCTCAACCAGGAGTGCAGCAACCACTGCAGCCTAGGAAATGCAGGCTTTGGTTCTGGACTTTTGTAGAGCTGCGACTTGGTCATCTGTGACCCCATTCATAAGACATTATAAAATTGACTCCTTTGCCTCAGCAGAGGCGTCCTTTGGAAGATGAGTCCTGCAGGACGTTCATGTAGAAGTGGGGACCTCCGACCAATCCAGTTCCCTCCTGTAGGACAGCCATCAACCAGCTTTGGTATGTCCCATCCTGGATTATCCCTTCAGTTCAGTAGAGAATGGGTGTTGGTCCTACCTGAATGCTTCTTCTTGGGGAGCCAAAGAGAGAATCCAGTCCCATCCTGTATTTTGTCTGGTTATAGGAGGGAGGAAATGTTTTTTTTCTCACAGTATCAAATAGGCTGTTAGAGGACGAGGAGCAGTTGGATTTGCTTCGACATCATTCAGAACTGGGGACCCTTACCAGGGGGTGTGTCCTCAGTTTTTCAACTCAGTCTGCAGAGCTATGAGAGTAGAGACTGACTACCCATCCTGGATTCTCCCTTTGACTCCCCAAGAAGAAGTGTTCAGGTAGGACCAATGCCCCTTTTGTTTGAAGGGAAAATTGATCCATTTGTCTTCCCTTTTGCTTAAGATTTGCTCCTACTTATCGGTGACCTAAAATATTTTTTTCTGCATATATAAAGTCATAGTTTAGTTTCAGATCAAACTGAAGGAAAATAGGGATAAAAACAGATCAAGTTATGAATTGAATAGAACTAAATAGATGCTTGTTGGACCAAGAACTGTTTTATTATTATATGCTGTAAAATGAAGAACCTCACTATATTTAATTTTAAATGGAAAGAGAGATTATATTTCTTCCACCTTTATATCTTAAATGCCTTTTTAATAATAGAGGGTTGAAGAGCTGAGACTGTTGTCTTCTGCGTGGTATCACTGAAAAAGAGTTTCTGACACAATCAGAAGGCTGTACAGAAATTTATTTTTTTAAACTATTGCTTTGTGACTTATTTTCATTTTACATGGCGGCTTTGCAAATAATGTAACCTTTAACCCCTTTTTTGGATTACCCATAAGTCAGTTCCATTACTTTATAATGTTTAAAGCAACTTTATTTGGAGAGTTAATTTTTTCTGTACATTTGTATGTACGTACATACAAATGTGGTAATTCAGTTGTTGCAGTTTGATGTATCATCTTTCTATAACTAAGGAAGTGCTCCATTGTGGAGGCCTGCAATATCAGGATTCTTTTTAGGAATTTGTTTTTTGGTTTCTGGTCCTTCTATATCTTTTTCATATCCTGACATGCATTTATTTGTATTACATCCAGTATACATGCTGTACAGAAAGTCCTAATTTAGTATAATTCATACCCACGTTTGACATTGACTATTAGTGCTATTATTATATTTGGAAGAGAGAAAATGACACAGGTAATATCCTTGAATATTAATTTTATTTTTTTAATACTAAAAATTGTACTGAAGAGTGAACTGTGTCATGATTGTCTGCTTAAATTTGTCTCAATTTTATTTTAAAAATGTACTTTTGACCTTGAATTTAGAGAAATGGACTTGTATTTTAAAAAATGAAGGGTTAAAACTTGCCCTCTTGTGTTCTGGTTCGTATCAGAAATATAAAATAGAACAGTTGTGAGATTTAGGACTTCTTCATTAGTGGCTCTAATGAACAATATCCTCTCAGTTTGCTGGTCCCATGGTATGCTTTAATAGACGTGAATTTGAACAATGTTCTTAAAGAAAGGACCTTTTGAAAACTGGGTGATGTGCAATTTTATAGATAACCATGAATACAGGGACACAAGCATTTATAATATTTCTCCTTTCAAATCCTAGCTTGCATTGGTGACCTGGCGGGACTGTTTGTTCAGGCCACTAAATAAGCAGGTAATATTTCTATTTCTATTGATGTATATAGTGATTTGGGTTTGTGTGTAAGCGTGTGTGTGTATGTGTGTGTGTGTGTGTGTGTGTGTGTGTGTAAAAATATATCAAAAACAGTATTAGTGGGGAGGGACTATGACAAGTAATTTTTAATAATTTATTCCAAACTCTGTCTAGAAAAATTATGAATAGAATAAAAATTAGTTTATTAGCACTGTATTCCTGGCTGTAACTAATTTAAAGCCAAATTTGAGAATTTGATGAATGGTAATATGATGAAAAATAGATTATTCTTTGTATCTGAGATAGTTAGATTTCATTGTACATTTATTGCCTATGATTTAATAATGCACATTATTCATAAGTTTGGGCCAGCATCATAAGCATGCAAGCGAAACGTTCCTTCCTTTAATGTAGTCATTGAATGCTGTATGATAACCTTTATGTATAAAGACAGGCTGTAAATACTGATGCTAAGATACAGTGAAATATTAGTTCAATTACTTTTCAAATAAACTTGCCCTTTCATTTTAATTTGGATTGATGGTGTGAAGCGCTGAGCAAAATGTCCTGCAGTACTATCTATAAGGGGTTTGATCCTGTGGATGTTGAGGAAATGTACAAAGCTAATTTTTTGGAATGAGCTATAGATCAGTAATAATTTTCTGTAAAGGGCTAGATTATAAAAATACTTTGAAATATTTATTTCTGGGCCAAATGGAATTGCATGGGAAGAACCACTACTGCTGTGCCCTCCTTCTGGCCTTTCGACATTTCAGCACATTACAACGGTACCTCATCATCATTAATTGGTCCCAGGAGCAGTGATGAGTACCAAAAATGTTAAATAGCAAACAAATATTTCCTATAGGAATAACATAGGGAGTCACAAAGCAGATGATACATTCTAGCTTGTGTGTTGTATCAAACATTTTATTGCAAGACAAAATGGGTTGAATACCAAATTTGTCCCCAACTTTTCTGCTTGGCAGCCTGGCTTAGGGCAGGGAGAGGGGAACTGGGCCATGTGAGTGGCAGGCTGGTGCATGTGCGCAATTCAACTGGCACGAGTGGCAGGCATACATGTGCGCAGCTCAACTTGCACAAGTTGAGCTACATATACAAGAGGGTGCATGTGCCCACTGGCCTGCCACTTGTGCGCCCTGTTTTCAAATAGGCCCTGGCCCAGTAGTGGGCCGAGGCTGGGGACCCCTGCTGTAGCTTTTCTTTGTGGTGAAAGCAGTGTCATCACAGTTAACTTTGGAGACTCTGGCATGTCTGAATGCCTCAGTGGGGTGCGACTAACAAGTCTATAGGCCAAGATGCATGTAATTTTTAGCAGTACTGGATTGCCAGCAAAAAGGACAGCCACCCAGCATGCCCTATTGCAAGAATAGAAGGTTGGAGATATAATTTTACATTAATTTTTTTTTCCTTCCTGAGCAGACAGAAGTAATTTTCATTTACAACCACAAAACTTATCCCAAAATTTATGTTGCTAAGTAAGACAGTTAAGTGAATTTTGCTCCATTTTACAACTTTCTTAACAACTTTCTTGTTAAGTGAATCATTGCAATTGTTAAGTTAATAGCATAGTTGTTAAGTGAATATGGCATCCTCATTGACTTTGCATGTTAGAAAGTCACAAAAGATGTTCTCATGTCTCTGAAATATTGCAATTGTCATGAATGTGAGACAGTTGCCAAGCATCTGAATTTTTCTCAGGTAAGCGTGGGGATGCTGCAACAGTTGTAAATGTGAAAATGGTCATAAGTCATTTTTTGCAGTGCTTTTGTAACTTTAAATAGTTACTCAAATTTTGTAAGTTGAAGTAAGTACCTATAGCTCTAGTTGATGCATATGGATGTGAAAAGACCAATCAAGCCCTAAGTTGCTGACGTTTGGAGTGCCCTAGAGCTCAAAATATAGAAAATATTTTTATATTCTATAAAAAAATATAGAAAAAACTATATTTTTCATCATCCACATGAAGCCCTAGAAAATCATTGAATGCTTTGGAGTACAGTATCATAAATATGTTGTTAATATCCAGTTCCATTTCTCTTATCATATTTAATAAATTATGTGTACATAATCTTTAATAATTAAATTTTAATGGTAAACCCCAGTAATTAAAAAAACTGAAATGCAAAAAAGCTAACCTTATGTTGTATGTTTCTCCATTGAGCCGAAGGGAGAATCCAGGCTGGGTTGTCTCAATCCTCATAGCTCTACAGACCAACTTGAAAAACTGAGGACACCCCTCCCCCCCAGTAACAGTCCCCAGTTCTTCACTCGGTCTCAGCTTGTTCAGACCACCCTTACAGGGCTCTGAATTGTTGGAATTGTTGAATAATGTTTCTACTCTCTGGATTCTAGGTTTTTTTCATTGGCATTAGGAGATCCGGATTGCTGATTTAGCTGAGTTTTTTAATTGTTGTTTTTGGCACCCTTTTTCCTTTTGCCCCTTTCAATTTATCTTTTTTAATGTTGGCTTTGTTTTTTTGCTGGTTACTGGTTTTTGTTAGGTTTCTGGTCGGATTGAGGGTGGAGAGCCCCTGAGAGCCCTTGTGGCCTGGGCTGGAGTCAGTACCGATAATTCAGTCTGTCTCCAAAGCCATTTCCCCTTGATTTTCATAGTTGCAGCAGCCGCAAGGCACTTCAGACTGCCTTTTTGCATGGGAGGCTGTTTCCAACCTTTGGGATAATCCTGCAGTTCACTCTAGGTTTGTCCTGGTTTGGGGGTGGTTGTCACCTGGATATTAGATCCAGACCCTCTTTACAAGTAACCAGAGCACTGTGGCAACTGCAAGAAGCTTAAGCCTACCTGGAGTTAATTGCGGTGCAGCCAGCACTTTGGCTCATAAGCCGCTGATCCATCAGGGCTTGTTGCAGTTTTTGAAAGGTCCCCTTTTTTCCTTTTGATCTTTAAACTGCCTAAATTGTGGAGCTGTGCTGAGCTAATTACTACTACTTGTTGTATTTACCTCCTGAAGTGGTGGATAGCTGCTTTAGCCAGAGCAGCTAGCCTTGGGCTAAATAATTTCAATTTATTTTATTTTTAAAATATTTTTCCTCTCTCTGTCACTGACAGTTGCTTTTGGCGGGCTCAAAATGGTAGCCAGGAAAAGCTGATCAGGAATTGTCAGCACCCCAGTTAGAGCAGAGAGAAAGAGCTGCCAGAGGATCTGCCAAGCCCAGGTCTGTTGGTTTAGAGGCAGCAGCCAGAATTAGAGCCAGGGCCCTAGCCCCTAAAAGACCTTCTAGGCAAAGGAGAGACAGGCCAGGTGCAGACAGAAGGCCTTGGATAAAGAATTTCACAAGGCTCTGAGGCAATCCAAGATGGCTGACAACATATCTCCTCATATTCCCCATGAAAGCATGCAGCAAGACCAATAGGCAAATAATAGACAGTATTTGATAGCCTGGTCACCCTGTGGCTCAGTTAATCAAGATTTGCAAGGAAACCTCCAAATTATGGAAGAGGCTGCTTTATTCTATCTCTGAGCAGTCTGAAGGGCTCAGGGCAGCTGGACTGGGAGAACAATCCTCCAGCAGAGCAAGATATGTGCCTGAAGTGACTTTTATGCCTACAGCCACGGGACTTCACCCTGAGGAGGCCCAGACTCAAGAAATGCCAACCTTTATGAGAATCTGGAGCTCTCAAGCCATTAGACAAGAAATTCAAGCAGAATTGAACCAGCAGCACTAGTTGTCATCTTTGAATACTGACAGAGGCATTCCTCAGGTGCATTGCAGAGGTGATATTTAGCAGGTTCTGACTAATTATGGAGAACCGGGAGCGGAAATTTTGAGTAGTTGAGAGAACCAGCAAATACTGCCTCTGACTGGCCCTGCCCCCATCTATTCTCTGCCTCCCGAGTCCCAGCTGATTGGCTGGATCTTCTTTTGTTGACCTGGAAAGGAGAATGGAGCTAGAAAGCAGGTTAGTGGGCTGGGGAGGGAATGGGATTTTGCAATATCCTTCCCCTGCCACACCCACAGAACTGATAGTGAAAAGTTTTGAATCCCACCACTGGTGCATGGGTAACCCTCGGGGGAGCAGCTGACCTACCACAGAGATCAATCTCCATTAGGGAGGAGCCAGTTTTGTGTTTCCGAAATGGATATCCCATCGGAAAGGAACTTTTCAGAAGATGAGACAGAGGTAGCAGACACCTCCTCATTTAGGGGCCTTTTCCAGCCGGCTCTATTCAATACTCTGCTGGTTAAGGCTAAGAGCACAGCCCATCTGAAAAAGGACACAATCGCCCAAGATCTTCCTCCTGAGGGAGAAGAGCAGGAGGATTATATCTTCACTGAGAAAACATCCGTGATGGACACTGTTCCTGTGCCCCAGATGTTTTTGGATATGATCAAGAGGCAGGGGGCCTCCCCAGGGGTATACACTTGCCCTAGTGGGACAGAAATGACTCTCTTTAATGTAGACCAAGATCTTTTGGACATCATTGAGGTGCCAAAGGTGGATGGCCCAGTGGCGGCTCTAGCATCCTCATCGGTCATACCACTGGAAGCAGAGAAAGCATTGAAGGCAGAGGACCGGAAGGAGGAGTTGGTGCTCCGCAGGTCGCATCAGGCCGATGCCTGGGCCATCAGAACGTCTATAACTGCGTCTTTTTTCACATGGGCCTCTCTGTGATGGCTGAGATAGTTGCAGGGCAGAATTCCACCTGAGGACCTTAAGGTGCATCAGGATCTAAATAAGATAATAACCGCAGAATAATTGACAGCAGATGCCATGCTCACTGCAGCCAAATTTTCATCCAGGGCCATTGCCTCTTCTGTAACAGCATGTAGGCTTTTTTTGGCTACGAAATTGGCAAAGGGACTCCAGGAACAAATGGGTGTCAGCCCCATTTAAAGGGGAGAGGCTTTTTGGGGAGTCTCTGGATCCCTTTTTAATGGAGACCAGAGACAAATGAAAGATGCTCCCTTCTCAGGGGAGGTGTTTTGATTACCACTTTTTGCTCTATTTCAGGAGGCCCTCCTGAAATAGAGATAGGCTGGGGCAAGCTTTCCCTGTCAGAATAGGTCCTTCTTCCAGAGATCTTCCTCTCAGGCCAATAGACTGGCCTTTGCTGCCAGAGGCTGTCAGAGGGCAAGAGGTCCTTCTGGGGATCCACTAGGCTATTTAGATGCAACAAGTGATGCCAGAGACATCCATCCCATAGGGGACTGTCTGGATCTCTTCTGGCAGAAGGGGGAAAAGACCATGACAGATGCTTGGATATGATCAGGACTGTCCTTGGAATTTCTTTCCTCTCCTCCAAGGGCCTTTATGTTCTGCCCTGTCTTGAAGGACCCAGCAAAGAGGGCACTCAAGGAATTGGCGATCCAGTATTTGCGTCATCCAGGTCCACGTCATCCAGCCGGTTCCAAGGAACCAGAGGGGATGGGGGTTTTATTCAATTTTGTTTGTCATCCCAAAGGCCTCAGGGGGGTGGCAAGCAATTCTCAACTTGAAAGGGCTCAATAGGCATCTGATATACTGAAGATTCAAGATGTACTCCCTTCATTCAATCCTCTAGGGAATTTGCGAGGGAGACTTTTTGGCTTCAGTAGACCTAACGGCCTATCTCCATGTGCCCATCCATCCGGACCACCGCCAGTTCCTGAGGTTTTGCTGTGGCGGCTGCCACTTTCAGTGCTGCGCTCTTCTGTTCAACCTGGCATCAGCCCCTTGTACATTTACCAAGCTCCTGGCAGGTGGCCCCAGGGATTATTGTGTGCCTTCCCCCCCTTCCCCTGATCCCTGGGACAACCAGAAAGGTACTGATGGAGAGAGTGGAGGTTTTGTTGGTGGCCCCTTACTGACCCAGGCGACCTTGATTTGCCAATCTGGTAGGCCTGTCATTCGCCAGACCTTGGAGAATTCCCCTGGACAGAGTCTTCCTCAACCAAGGTCCAATTCAAACATCTGGAGCCAGAATGGTTTCAGTTGACCATCTGGTGCTTGAGCAAGGGCTCCTGAAAGAGGAGAAGTTTTCCACAAAGGTGATCCAGATGATCCAGGTAGCCAGACCTTCCTTTACCAGAATATACAATGCCATGTGGAAGATTTTCTGCAGTTGGTGTGCTAGCCACCGATTGGAGCCCACTTGGGTGTCAGTGGCAGATGTGTTAGAGTTTCTGCAAGATGGTTTGGACAAATTGCTTCCCCCAATTCCTTAAAGAGACAAGTGGCCCCTTTGGCCTTGGTACTTTCAATCGAGGACTCAAAGAGTGTTTCTCTTGCCCAACATCCCAGGATGAGAGCTTCGGGGAGCCATGAATTTGAAGCCATCGGTGGTACCCCACCTGGGACTTGCTGAAGGTCTTGCAGACACTGACTTCTTGTCCATTTGAACCTTTGTGTGAAGCCAGCCTGCATTTAGTCACGTGCAAGGTATCATTACTAGTGGCCATTTCATCGGCCAGGCGTATCTCAGAGTTGGTGGCCTTATCAGTTAGAAAGGACCTTTGTGTTTTTCATGCGGACAGGGTGATTCTGCAATTGGACCCTACCTTTCTGCCCAAGGTGAACTCCTTATTCAATCATTTTGCCCAGAGCCTAAATATGCTCTGGAGAGGAAACGACACGCCTTGGATGTCAGGAGTACCCTCCGCATTTATATCAAGCGAACCTCTTCCTTCAGGAAGACTGAGTCTCTGTTCGTCTCCTTTCAACCGTCAACTTTGGGCTGCAGGATGACACCTACCACCATGTGTTGCTAGCACAGAGCCTGCTTTGCTAAAGCCTATGAGTTGCAGGTTCTTCCTGTGCCCGGAGAATCACCACGCGCTCCACCAGAAGTGTGGCAACTATTGCGGCCTGGGCAACGCAGGCATCGGTTCTAGACATTTGTCGAACTGCAACGTAGTCTGTGACCCCTTTCAGCAGACATTATCAGATTGACTCTCGCCTCGGTGGAGGTGGCCTTTGGCAGGTGAGTTCTGCTGGCCAGATCAATTTCTGCCCATAGGACAGCCAACAGCCAGTTTTGGTATGTACTAGCCTGGACTCTCCCTTCGGCTCAGGGGTGTGGTCCTTCCTGACATGCCTCCTTCTCGAAGAGTTGAAGGGAGAATCCAGTCCCACTCCAAAGTCTGTCTGGTCAGAGTCAGGAGAGGGATTTTCATTGAGAGGACTATTTTTCAGAGGACGATGGACAGCAGAATTCAATTTGTCTTTGTTCAGAACTGGGGACTGTTACGGGGGGTGGTGGTGTTCCTCAATTTTCAACTCGGTCTATAGAACTACGGTGCTTAAGACAACCCAGTCTGGATTCTCCCTTCGACTCCCCAAGAAGACGCGTGTCAGGTAGGAGCAATGCCCCATTAATCTGAGAGTTAATGTAATGGGGTTAATGTAATTGTAATTAACCCCATTAATGTAATTAACCCCATTACTGCAATACATTCCTGATAATAATAAGCCTTCGTTAAAACATTTCAATTAGCTCATTAATATAGCATTAATAGAGGCCTAAAAATCTGCATGGGATTTTGAATGACATGTACTTCAAAAAATAAATGGGGTGAGGACCAAAAGTAAATTTTATTTATTTATCTGAATAATTTTTAAACAGTTCAAATTATTCTTCCCCTGTATTTTATATAATGTTACTACATCGATATATTAATTTTCTTCCATTTTATTGAACATAATATTTTGGTGCGATGTTTGGAAGGGTTAGGGTGTAGGTATCATGACTGAGGGTTTTAGGCACTGCATGCCACCCAGGGACCTGAAGAGTCCTATTTGCTATATTAAGATCTGTTATATATTATCTGAGTGATTAATTTGTATATTTGTCCAATTCATATTTTCAAAGGTAACAAATGCTGTGTTGAAGCTGATTGAAAAAGAAAGAAATGGTGAAACTATCAATACAAGACTGATCAGTGGAGTTGTGCAATCTTATGGTAAAAATAATATGAATGATTGTTGGTATTTTTTTGTTTTATTTTTATCCCATTATAAAGATTAAAGCTTGGTTTATATTCGGCCCCTTCTTGTTCCTATGTAAAGGAATTTGAAATACACAATATTTGTATTTTATTCCATATCTACAACATGTATATTAACCCTGATCAGGTGTCCACTTTGAGCTCCTTCTGTTTACTTTTCTTACTTTAATCCTGTCATATAATATCCCACAAGTGGAATTTTTTTATTGTTTTTTATTTGTCTCCTCTTAAGAATTCCATTAGTTTCACCTACACTAAGGGTGACAAACTCAAGGCCCGCGAGCCAGATCCAGCCTGAGGGGTGCTTAGATCTGACCTGTGGGGCCATAGGGATTTTAAATCCATTTTAAGATCTACATCAATTTTTTCCTTATCACTTCTTAAAGAATCCAAATTCACATTTAAATCAGCTTCATTCATTCAACAAATGTGTTGTTCTTCTGTATCCTCAGATAGCATTAGATAGTCTTGTTAGTGATTTCTGAGTACACGGTTCCCAAACATCCTTACTTTCTTCTGGGGTCAAATACTACAGGTAGTCTTCAACTTAAAACAGTTCATTTAGTGACCATTCAAAGTTACAATGGCACTATGACTTATCACTATTTTTCACACACTGTATTTTAAACATCTCACAGCGATGTTTTAATTCTTTTATGTTTACCTTGTTCCTTAACTTTCTAAAATCAACATCTAAGTACGTTTTTTGATGTTTTTCAAAAATTAAGGCTTTTCTTTTCAATCATATTTATATAGATATTCTTTTATCCTGGGTTAAAAGAGATTTCCCCCCAACTTGAATAAGGTTGCCTTTCAGAAGATTCTTAACATTTAGAATGTCAATATTAACAGCTTCCTAAAGTTTTTAAAAGAGAACAAGTTGGTGAACCCAGTGTCCAATTTGAAGGTGCTAAACCCTGGCTTTCCATTCAAATATCCCAATTTTCCATGACAAACAGAGTAGGTTTAGACCAATACAAACCTTGAATTATCTGATTCAATAAAATCAGACAGTTCCAAACAGCTAGTATGCAATTTCTGATTCTGATTCTCTCTAAGCAAGTAGACAAATCATGTTTTTTTTCTTCTTTCTTGATTTTGTAAACATGAAAAACTAAACAGAATAATAACAACTGGTAAGTAATTGAGAAAATGAAAATTGAGGATGAGAACTGCCTATCATTGGTCAAAGGTTTGTGGAAAACTGTATGCTATGTAGTGAGAGTCACATGTTTTTCAAAGTATTGAATTGACTAGTATCACTTCACAGTTTCCTGTTATATTTTCTTTTCTTAAATGTAGATTTAGATCCAGTATAACAAGTACAATTTTAATAAACTTCAAAGGCATTTGAAATTAAATATATTTCATCATAATGATTCCTTTGATAAAAACACCCTTATTACGAATAAATCATGTCTGGAACTCATTTCTAAGTAGTTATACAAGAGATAGGAGATTAGTTCTTGAAATAATAGACACACTTTTTATTTTGACTTCAGGAAGAAAGACATTTCTTTGTTTCTTGCAGCCTTCTCTGCAGGGGTTCAAATTTAATTTTTTTAAAAAAATAAATACAATTGTGCATTTAAATAATATCTTAGATATTTTATTATAATTTATAGCCTGCATGTAAATTGTCCTTTGCTATCCTATTTTATTAAAAGTTGAATACTTTTAAATGAGATAAATTTCATTAAATCTGCTAATGAAATCTGTGCTATTTAGATAAACTTTAAAATTAATTTTGTGCCTCTTTTAAAAAATTTGTGTGCTTTTAGTGGAGCTGGGACTGAATGAAGATGATACTTTTGCTAAGGGGCCTACATTGACTGTATATAAAGAGTCCTTTGAATCTCAGTTTCTTGCTGACACAGAAAGATTCTATACAAGAGAAAGCACTGAATTTTTGCAACAAAACCCAGTTACAGAATACATGAAAAAGGTACTATAGTTATATTGCAAGTTCTTGGATCTAAAAATAATTGGTACTATATTTGAAGTAGGTATTTAAGGCACCTGTTTTGCCTGGTAGTTGTTGAACTGAAAGTAGCAACTAGCTTCAAAGCTAAGCACACATATACTGAGTATAAGTGTGTTTTTTCTTAGCCTTGTTTAACTAAAGCTGTGGGATTTAGATCCAATATGGAGGTATTCATAAATAAAGGAACTGAAATAATTCTTTACTGCAAACAAGGAAAACATTCAGAAATGTATTACAGCTATTTCAAGAATGAAAAACAATAATAGATAAACATGGAATCTTGAAATATTTAACATTGTTTCAAAATCTCAGTAAATCAGAAAATGCTAAAATAAACAGATTAAATAATTGAATATTCTTCCTAATTTATTTCTGGATAAAAATAATAGAAACAAATTACAGAGATATGATGTAATTACTCTTCAGGTATTTATGGTATATATTTCTATGTCTTAATGATTTTCGAATTTAGACAATAAGTATTTATTTTACAGGCGGAGGCTCGTCTTTTGGAGGAACAGCGTAGGGTTCAAGTATACCTACATGAGAGCACACAAGATGAACTAGCACGGAAATGTGAACAAGTACTAATTGAAAAACACTTAGAGATCTTTCATACAGAATTTCAAAACCTATTGGATGCTGACAAAAATGAAGGTAAGCTTTCCCATATTTAACTGATAGATAGTCCTTTTGATAAATTATGAAATGAAGGTTGAGCTTGTTTTCACATGACTTACATTCTTGGTATGATTTGTAAATAATTATCTTTTATGTTTATGTCACAGATTATAAAATACAGTTTAACATTTAAATGAAGATGTTTTCCCTGGCATTTTGCTCTCTGAAACTTAGATGCATTTTTTCGATGATTAGTTAGTTTATTATTTTAGTATATTTTCAGATCTTAATCTGTTCCTAATTCTTGGATGAGATGGTGATATAAAAATATTAATGCAAATTAAAATGCAAATTCAAATAAATCTTGCTTCCTTTTTTCTCCCAGATTTAGGACGCATGTATAATCTTGTGTCTCGAATTCAGGATGGCCTTGGAGAACTGAAAAAACTTTTGGAAACTCACATTCATAATCAGGGTTTAGCTGCCATTGAAAAATGTGGAGAAGCTGCTTTAAATGTGAGTATTAAATTGATCACATCTCTTAGATTCATGTCATATTCATTAACTCTGAGATTTCAGTAAGGGAGTCATGTATATACATCACAATATTTTCAGACTACATGTAGCAGGCAAGAATAAATCATTCTTCATTCAGAATTGATTGTACCATTTTACTACTTACAGTCTTCTATCAGATAGTCAGTGCTCTGGTATGAAAAATCTGTTAATGTGAACATTTATTTAAACAAGCATGTTCAACCTATTTCAGGAATTTTATTCTGTTTGTGTGATTCAAAAGTTTTGCTTAAAAAAAACTTAAAAGAAGCTTTCAACTACATTCATTTGTAGAGGCAGGACAATAATAATTACCAATAGGAAAGAATATTTGTAGCTCAGGACTGAATTGTGGGGTCCTTGATAATCTCTGAAGACAGCAAAGTAAGAATTACAAAAAAGTTTGCAGTAATGTAATAGGTTTTGGAGGATGGAATGTGAAATCATTGCATGTTTCAATTGTAAAGTATATTTTTGAATTTTTCCAAGAACATTTTTCCATATGTTACATTAGCAATAAACTATATTCTTTTTTCACTTGGAAGATAAAATAATAGAATAAAGAAATAGTTTTCTTCAGTGGAAACAAATGGGGAAAAAAAATTTGGGGGGGGTTAAGTTTTATTGATTTTTAAGAACAAACAAAACATAAAAACATCCAGCTTTCTTCCATAGGTATACAAACAGTGTGTCGGTTGGTTTACAATTTTTTTGTGCATTGATTTCATAGTCTCAATTACAGTTACATTACATAGTAACTCATATTATCAGAAATTGAATATCCTAGTATTATTATTAATCAATCATTTGACTATAATTTTGTTCATTCATACTTTGCGAGATAGCTATACTTAGTTTATTTTAAAACAAGTCATATAGTCCTTCCAAATCTATCTTAAAAATTTTTTATATATGTAATAATAATAAAAATAAAAAAAGAAATACATCTTTATATATCCATTATTTTCTATAATTCTACATATTCTATTACTATATTTTGTTATCTAGCCATTGAGACAAAAGGTCCCAAATTTTGTAAAATTGTTTATCCACTTGTTCTCTAATTTCAAATGTCAATCTACTCATTTCAGCACATTCCAGTATTTTTATAATTTCCTCATTTTTTTATAATTTTCTCATTTTTCCCATTTTTAGCAAATACAATCCTAGCTGCTGTTAAAACATTTACGATCAAATATTTTGAATTTTTGCTGTATGTATCAGGTAGAATTCCCAATAAAAATATCTCTGGTTTTAAATCTGTATGCTTTTTAGTCATTTTTTCCAACCACGTGTGGATTTTAGTCCAATATTTTTTTGCATCCGCACAAGTCCACCACATATGGTAATATGAGCCAGGTATCTGATGACATTTCCAACATCTTTCAGGTATATTCTTGAACATTCTTGCTATTCTTGTCGGGGGGAAATGCCACCTGTAAAACATCTTATACAAATTTTCTTTAAATGCTGTTGACATTGTCATTTTATAATTTTGAGACCACAATTTTTGCCATTTCTCTAGATCAATCCCATATCCAAAATTCTTCCCCCAAACAATTCTTTAAATTGTTCTTCTAGTTTAATTTCTAATAAATATCCATACAATTTTTTGATCATCTTTTCATCAGTACCTGTCAAAATCTTATCTAAATCAGTCAATTTATTATAGAAACCTTCTGTTTTAAAGTCTTTTTCATAACTTGAATGTATTTGCGCATAAGAAAACCAATTTGTCTTTATACCTTGTTCTTCTAGTTTTTGCATCGATGTAAGTTCACCCTTTTCATTCAAAATTTCCCCATATCTAACTGTTTGTTCCTTCTTATATGTTATAGGATAAGAAAATGCTTCAGTAGTTGATAACCAGACTGGAATTTTCAAATAACATTGTCTTTTAATCTCCTCCCAATTTAACCACAGAGACTCCCATATATGATGTCTTCTAAAATAACCCTGTATTTTAGTTCCCTTATACCATAAAAAGGCATGCCACCCCAACAACAAATCATGTCCTTCTGGTGTCAACAATCTAGTATTTCTTAATGTTATCCATTCCTTAGCCTATGTCAAGTTTGTAGCTTGGTAGTACAACTCCCAATTAGGCAGACCAAATCCTCCTCTAATTCTAGCATCTTGTAAGATTTTTAACTTTATTCTCGCTTTCTTACCTTGCCATATATATTTCAACACAATTTTGTTTAAATCTTCAAAATAGTCCTTTCCATGCCTAATTGGTATTGTTTGAAACAGGTATAGAGTTCTGGGTAAAATATTCATGTTGATTGTTGAAATTCTCCCTATTAGTGACAATTGTAGGTTTTCCCATTTCGTCAAATCTAATGCTATCTGTTGTTTAAGTTTAATGTAATTGTTCTCTTTTAATGTACTACATCTTGCTGTCAAATGTATCCCCAAGTAATTAACCTTATTCGTGACTTGAATTTTCAATACATCTGCCAATTCTTCTTTTTGTCTTAGTAAAGGCCTCGTCCCATTGCACTTACGGAAGCAAAGAAGATGTAAAACGTTAAAAAAAGCTTGCCGTCCATTGGAAAACGATATGCGTCCGTTGTGTACTCACTGCATACATGTTTCATACGCTCTATCCGTCGAGCATCTGTCCACTGCAATTTCACCCGCGCAAAAAGTTTTCAGCTGCACAAAACTTTTTGAATGGATGAACTTTCCGCTGCGTACGATATACATCCATGATACATACGGGCAACAAACGTTCTATGTCCGTTATCCGTTAAACGTCCGCTGTATCCTCTGCATCCTCTGGCCATCCCCTCAACTCACATCCGCTGCAGCTGAAACTGGAAAGAGGGAGGAAGCGAAAGGTACATGGAACGTCTACACAGCATTAGTAGCACGGAAATAGAAAGAATGCATCTCATACATAAAGTATTAAAAATGGACAAAACGTTTGCATCTGGGATGTATCTCATATATTTAGGATGTCTGGAGTATGTCTAGAGTATGTAGAAGGACACCTAGCGGACAACTGATATTTTCTACAAAAGGGGAGAAAATCACCTGGATCTCAGTATGAGTCCAGCAGCCGTGGTGTACAGACCTCATCACCCTTGGTCTTGGTCTTGGTCTTCAACATCATCAATTGTTCTCCACCATGGATGATGAAACATTCCATATGATAGCTGTGGTCATTCATCATCAGAACCAAAACCTGTTCAGACTGTATCAAGTTTTACACAGAAGGAGAGGAAGGAGACGTCCAAGAGCTGTGTGGGTCCGAGGATGGATCGTGAGAAGAATAGAGTTTGGACTGTATGACCAGTTGATGGTGCAGCTGAGGAGTGAAGACCCTCGTGCATTCCATCACTTCATGAGGATGCCACCAGCCATGTTTGACGAACTTGTACAACGTCTGAGACCCAGGTTGACCAAGCCTAGTACCAACTTCCATCCCAACCTGGACCCTGGACTGAAGGTGGCACTGACTCTGTGTCACCTGGCCTCTGGAACCACATACAGAAACATGCAGTATGCATGGAGGGTGCCACACAACAGCAATAGCAAAGTGGTCAGAGAGGTGGTACAGGCCATCATTGAAGAATACGTGGAGGAGCTCCTCAGGTGCCCCACCACTGAACAAGGCTGGAGAAAACTTGCAGAAGAGTGGTATTAGAGGTGGAACTTTCCCCACACCATTGGAGCCATAGATGGGAAGCACGTAGCCTGCAAAGCTCCAGCCAACTCAGGGTCCACTTATTACAACTACGAGGGCTTCTTCAGTATCATCCTCTTTGCCATGGTTGATGCTGACTACAAGTTCATGTACATCGATGCTTCAGGCAACGGGTCAGCTTCAGATGGCCAGGTATACGCCAGTGACCTCAAGGAGGGACTGGAACGCAACCTCATCATGGGTTTTTCAGATCCAGACCCCCCACCCAATGACACACAAGATGTGCCCTACTTCATCGTTGGTGATGATGTGTTCTCCCTCAGAACCTACCTTATGAAGCCGTACAGTTCAAGATACCTAAGCCGTGAGAGAGGATCTTCAACTACAGGCTCTCCAGGGCAAGATGGGTGGTGGAGAACGCCTCCGGCATCCTAGCCAACAGGTTCCAGATACATCTCACCACCATGCAGCATGACCCAGAGACTATGAGGAGCATTGTGGAAGCTTGCTGCATCCTGCACAATCTCATGCGCACCCGCTACCCAGTGTTGCAGAACAGACTTGTGGACCGTCAACAAGGGAATGGGGACATGGTGCCTGTTGAATGGAGGCAAGGACATAACCTGATAGACACTGTGGATGTACAAGGCCCCAACAGAGCTTCACATGAAGGGAAGAAGCAGCGCAACCTCCTGAGACACTGGTGCAACTCCCCAGCTGGAACAGTGGAGTGGCAAGACAGGATGATAGATGATTAATGGATGCTTCCTTGAGACTGTTGCATAACACTGATGAAATTGTGCCATGTATGTTGAGTGGTCCTACAATGAATAGGGCATGAATAAAGAGCTTTTTTATTTTAAAATGTGTTGATCAATGAATAAATTGTTATTGATAATAAAGGTCCATTTGTGTGACAGCTGGGATGGTGGACCATACAGTCCCACTATGGTTGTGCACTGGAGGTTTATCTATCCCAGAACTATTCTTATCTATCCCACAAGCATGCAAAGGCTTAAACATTTTTTCAAAGTTTTTACCAACACTTTATTAAGTAAACAAAATGAACCAAGTAAACTTTATTAATTGTCTTAAGCAAAGATAAACTTTATTAAACAACTCACTCTCTGAGACTATTCTGAGTCACTCTGAGTCATGTCCATGGTCTCAGCTGTGAAGTGGGCAGTGACTGTGGATGTGGCTTGAGTGCTAGTCTAAGGCGCCATTGGGGTGCTTGGTCCCGAGGGTACAACAGGTGGTGGTGTGTTCAGGAAGCTCTCAGAGCTGACTCAGTCCCATGAGGTTGAGAGGCCCTTCATCAAAGACTTGAGATGTCAGGCCCAATACTGATGAAGATTGTCCATTGACAGGCTTGGCTGTGGGGTGGAGGAAGGGTTGGGAGGAGTGTAGTGGGGCTGTCTGGTCTGCAGCTGGGTGAGGACTGGCGTCTGTGGCATCTGATGAACCTGGGCCTGGACTGGGAAGTTCTGCTTGTGCTATGGGAAGTCCTGGTAGTCGTAGCCTTGGTAGGTGAGGGGCTGTTGAAAGCCATGGAAGGGCTGTGACATCGCCTGGGGTGGAGAAGCAGACCTGGACTGGGTAGGAGCAGCTTCAGCTGGGCCTTGAGGGTTGTGCAGAAGTGCTGCCATCTTCTGCTTCATCACCTGGTAGTCGGCCTCGAGCAGGTCCCTCAGGGTCTGGCTCACGTAGGTGATGAAGGTGTGGCGGCCCGAGGATGCTTTGTCTTAGTGGACCAGCTGAGAGAGAAGTTCTGTGCTGGTCTCCAACAGCACACTGTGGTCCTGGCCCTCCAGTCTGCCTCTCTGCCTGCGTCCTCTGGAGCTGGGGGTGGGGGTGGGTTGGCCTCTGGTGGCTGCTGCTTCTTCCTCCATTTGTGACAGCAGGGCGTCATCCTCCACAGGATCCTCCAAGTCCGCCGGCATGGGGAGTGCAGCTGTCGGGGGGGGGGCGGTCTCTGCTGTGGGGCCATCTGAAGACACCTGCCTGGACAGAGTAGCTGGCTCCTGGCTGGAAGAGGACTGGCTGTCTGTGGGCTGTCTGAGGGAGAGGGGTCTCAGAGGGGCTGTTCCTCGGTGGCGGATCTCACCCTCCAGGAAACTGCACTTGGCCATGACGTACATCTCCCGGTCAGTGAGCTTGACAGCAGCCTGGCCAGATTTCTTGAGGTGTAGCTTGCCATACCGGGTGTGCATGTGCTTCCACCATCCAAGGAGTACTTCTGCAGTGTACCCCAAGCTGTCTGCCTTGTCTCTCCAAGCTGCCTGCTTCTTGGTGTCCCGATACAGTCTGTGGTCCTTTCTCCAGAGGTACTCGTTCTCCCTCAGCCACTCCAGTACCTCATCCTCATGCTCCTCGGAAACGGTGTACTGTTTCCTCTCTCCCTTCTCTTTCCCTTGCCTCTTCCTCCCTCTGGCAGGGCCTTCAGCAGGGCCTTCAGGAGCTTCAGCATCAGGGCCTTTTGGAGATTGTTCAGGGCCTTCAGGGGCTTGAGCAACAGGGCCTTCAGCAGCAGGACTTTGAGGGGCTTGAGGGCCTTGGGGCTGGTCCACCACATCAGCAGCAGCTTCAGAGTCAGTGCCAGGGAGTGGGGTGTGCTAGGGATAACATTGTTCACCCTAACTGGTTTAGGTGAAATAATAACTATGAATCATAGTTAGTGTATGTTAGAGTGTATACAGCTTTAACTGTGAAATAGCAATTAAAGGAGTGGTTAAGAAAACAATATAAAAGTAGCAAGACTACGGCTTGCTCTCACACACTCTCTGGCTTTGATGATCCCTGATTACTGCTTGGAATCAAGACTGCATTGCTCGAACGGGAGAGACAACAAAGGACTGATTTTGTAAGTGAACTGACATAGGATATTCTACATGGACTTTGCTAACTGAATATCCCTGAATGGACTGACTACATGGTAAATGACTATTGGACTGATATTTGACTATGCCATAAACTTATACTGGAATAAACTATATTCTTGATAGCACAAGCGTATCTGTTATTTTTACTGTATGTAAATAAACATACAAGCTTAGCTCACTCATTTATCTGTGTGCCTATCTGACTAACGCTGCACATTCTGTTTAGCTTGTCTACCTAACCCTGGTTGGGGAACCCAGGCTTAACAGGGTGCTATAAACCTCCTACTCATTTTAAACAATTCAGGATCTTCAGGTTCTTCTAAACCCTAATCCAATTATGAAATAGCCAGTTATAATCCAAAATGAAAAATAAGAATGGTAGAGAGAAAAACCCAATAATAATAAAAAGAAAAGGAGAAAAAAAAATTCTTCAGGTTGTTCTTAACCTTAATCCAATCAGTAATTAGGTAGAAAGGAAGGAGAAGAATAAAAAAAGTTTAAAAAGAGCAAAAAGTAAAAAAAAAATTAAAAAAAAATAAAAGTAATTCTTCAGGTTCTTCAACACCTTAATTCAATTGAAAATTTTCAAATAAAAAAAAAAACCATATTGAAAAACAAAAAATCCCAAAGAAGAAAGGAAAAGAAAAAAGAAAAGGCTTTTTTTTTTTGAGCCTTTCCCTTTAAAATACAAAGCAAAGATGAAAATATTACAAAAATTAAGGTTTTAAAAAGAAAAAATGAACAGTACAGCTGGTATGGGGGTTTGTGTGACCCAACTTAAGAAAATTAAAAAAACACACTGCACTTTATTTAATTATCCAAGGCTCTTGTCATAGCTCTCCCCAAACTTCAAAGCCAAGTTTCAATTGTTGATAGAAATCCAGAAGTACACCTGCAGTAATACTCTTCCATGCTCTTCCCTCTATCTTATCACGTAGCAATGTCCTTGAAAAAGAATTTCAGCTTCGTCTAAAGGGCCTGTCACATAGGCCGACAGATGCAAAAAGTATGTAAAAAGGACACAGCAGACGAGAAAATGTTCCATCCATTATCTGCTCTCAAAAGTGCCCCAAATTTGCATAAACAGAGCGGACAACAACGAAAAGGAATGGATGGGGAGAGGACGTAGCCAGGATGTAAAGCGGATACTCCATGAAAGCCTAGCAGATGGAAGCGGATGGCACATCCGCAGGGATTCCGGGGCAGCACAGCGAAGCAGACGCGCAGCGGAAGGAGCGGATGCCGAGCGGATACAGCGGATGCATCACGGAAGCCTAGCGGATGCCTAGCAGATGCAAAGCATTCACTGCTCATGCGGGGAGGATGCATTGCGTCCGCCCCGCGGATATAAAAGGATGCAGCTCGCAAGAAGGTCACCATTCAGAGGAAAGACCTGCTGCCAGACACATCTCCAGCCAACAACCATGGGGAAGAAGAGGAAGCCTGTGCCATCTTCTGCCAGCCCTGTAAAGAAGGACAGGGACACCATTCCACCCCCTGGCGCTGACTCTGCTTCTGCTGGGGCTTATGCTGCTCGGGCTGACTTTTTTGCTGCTGGGGCTTCTGCTGGTGCTGCTCCTGGTACTGGGGCTTCTGCTGGTGCTTACTCTGCTGGCGCTGCTGCTGGTGCTGGTGCCTCTGCTGGTCCTTTCTCTGCTGGCGCTGCTCCTGGTCCTGGTGCTTCTGCTGGTGCTGACTCTGCTGGTGCTGCTCCTGATCCTGCTGGTGCTGCTGCTGCTCGTGCTACTGCTGGTGCTGCTGGTGCTGCGGGTCCTGCTGGTGCTCCTTTTGCTGCTGCTGTTGTTGCTGCTGGTGGTGGTGGTGGTGTGGTGGACCAGCCCCTAGAACCTCAGGTTGAAGGCCCAGAAGGCCCTGCCAGAGGGAGGAAGAGGCAATTGTGCGATAAGAAAAGGAAGCAGCACTCCATCGAAGAGGAACATGAGGATGAGGTGCTGGAATGGCTGAGGGAGAACGAGTACCTCTGGCGGAAGGAAGCTCTATCGAGACACCAAGAGGAAGCAGGCGGCTTGGAGAGAGAAGGCGGAGAGCCTGGGCTACTTCGGATGTCCTCCTGGGGTGGTGGAAGCACATGCACACCTGGTATGGGAAGCTGCACCTCAAGAAGTCTGGCCAGGCTGCGGTCAAGCTCACCGCCCGGGAGATCTACGTGATGGCCAAGTGCAGGTTCTTGGAGGGTGAGGTCCGCCACCGAGGAGCAGCCCCTCTGTCTACCCTCTCTCTCAGGCAGCCCACAGAGAGCCAGTCCTCTTCTGGCCAAAAGTCAGCTCCTGTGTCCAGGCAGGTATCTGTGGAGCGCCCCACGACGGAGACCCCCCTGAGAGCTGCACTCCCCGTGGCGGAGCACGTGAAGGACCCCATGACGCAGTGGGAGCAAGGAGAGGGCACTTCCACCAGAGACCAACCCACACCCACCCCCAGCTCCACCTCCACAGAAAGCAGGCAGAGAGGCAGACCGGAGGGGCAGAGCCACACTGTCCTGCTGGAGATCAGGGACACCATCAAAAGCAGCGTAGATCTCCTCTCTCAGCTGGTACACACCGACATACCATCCTCAAACCGAAAGCCCTTCCTCACCTATGTCAACCAGACGCTCCTGGACATGTCCGAATCACAGTACCAGGTGATAAAGGAGAGGATCACAGGTCTTCTGCACCACACTCCAGGCCCAGCTGAACCTGCTCTGACCCAGTCCTGGTCTGCTCCTCCACCCCAAGTGTTGTCACAGCCCTTCCAAGGCTTTCCACAGGCCCTCACCTACCAAGGCTACAGCTACCAGGAGTAGCTATGGCTACCAGGAGTTCCAGCAGCACAGGCAGCCCTTCCCAGTCCAGGCACAGGTACATCGTACGCCACCGATGCCAACCAAACCATAGATGCCACCCATGCCACAGATGCCACCCATGCCTCACCTTGCTCAGCTGCAGACCAGACAGCCCCACTACACTCCTCCTTCCTCCACCCCACAGCCAAGCCCGGCCTCAGAACATCTTTCATCAGTCTTGGGACTGACACCCCATGTCATAGAGGAAGGGGCTCTCAGCATCACAGGACTGAGCCAGCTCTCTGAGAGCTTCCTCCACACACCATCCCCTGTTGTCCTCTCGGGGACCCCAATGGCGCCTCAGACCAGCACTCCAGCAGCCGCCACCTCCACAGCACCTGGACCCTTCACCCCTGAGACTATGGGCACGCCTCAGAGTGACTGAGAAGAATGCCAGAGACTGGGTTGCTACCTGTTGACTTTATCTTTGCTTGGGACACTTGACTTGGGTCATTTTTCTTTTACAGTTTGTTATTAATAAAGGTTATCTTTGCTTCACACACTTGGTTCAGTTCTTTTAGTAAATAAAGTCTTGGTGGAAACTTTTAGAAATGGTTTAAGCCTTTGCATGCTTGTGGGATGGGCAGGGATACCTGTGGGATGGGCAGGGATACCTGTGGGATGGGTAATAGCTGTAGGATGGGTAAGGATAGCAGTGGGATAGATAAGCCTCCAGTGCAAGCATAATGGGACTGTATGGTCCATCCTCCCAGGTGCCAGACCTATGGCCCTTTATTATCAATAACAATGTAATCAATCATCCACACATTTCAACATAAACACAACTCTTTATTAAATGCCCTGTTCATTGTAGGGCCATGCAACATACATGGCACAATCTCATCAGTGTGATGAGACAGGCTCAAGGAAGCATCCATTAAGCATATACCATACTGTCTTGCCACTCCACTGCTCCAGCTGGGGAGTTGCACCAGTGTTTCAGGAGGTTGCGCTGATTCACATGAAGCTCTGTTGGGGCCTTGTACATCCACAGTGTCTATCAGGTTTCGTTCTTGCCTCCATTCACCAGGCTCCATGTCCCCATTCCCTTGTTGACGGTCCACAAGTCTGTTCTGCAAGACTGGGTAGCGGGTGCACATGAGATTGTGCAGGATGCAGCAAGCTTCCACGATGTTCCTCACGGTCTCTGGGTGATGCTGCATGGTGGTGAGAATTACCGGTCTGCCTCTCTGCCTACTTTCTGTGGAGCTGGGTGTGGGTGTGGGTTGGTCTCTGGTGACAGCGGCCTCTTCTCTCTCCATCTGCGTCAGGGGATCCTCCATGTGCTGTGGCATGGGGTGTGCAGCTGTCGGGGGGGTTTCCGTCGTGGGGCATTCCACAGATACCTGCCTGGGCACAGGAGCAGACTCTTGGCCAGAAGAGGACTGGCTGTCCGTGGGCTGCCTGAGAGAGAGGTTTGACAGAGGGGCTGCTCCTCGGTGGCGGATCTCACCCTCCAAGAACCTGCACTTTGCCTTGACATAGGTCTCCTGGTCGGTGAGCTTAACCGCGGCCCGTCCAGACTTCTTCAGGTGCAGCTTCCCGTACCAGATGTGCATGTGCTTCCACCACCCCAGGAGGACATCCAAAGTGTAGCCCTGGCTCTCCACCTTGTCTCTCCAAGCCGCCTGCTTCTGCTTGGTGTCTTGAAAGAGCCTGTGTCCCTTCCTCCAGAGGTACTCATTCTCCCTCAGCCATTCCAGCACCTCCTCATGTTCCTCTGCAATGGAGTACTGTCTCCTCTCCCCCTTTTCGCACGATTGCCTCTTTCTCCCTCTAGCAGGGCCTTCTGGGTCCTCATCAGCAGGGCTTTGAGGTTCTAGGGGCTGTTCCCCCACAGCAGCAGCAGCAGTAGCAGCAGCAGCAGAGTCAGCACCAGCAGAAGCACCAGGAGCACCAGCAGTAGCACGAGCAGCAGCAGCACCTGCAGGACCAGCAGCAGCACCAGCAGAGTCATCACCAGCAGAAGCACCAGCACCAGCAGAGTCAGCACCACAGGAGCAGCATCAGCAGAAGCATCAGCAGCTGAAGCCCCAGCAGAAGCAGAGTCAGCGCCAGGGGGTGGGATGGTGGTCCTGTCTTTCTTGCCAGGGCTGGCAGGAATAGGCACAGGCTTCCTCTTCTTCCCCATGGTTGTTGGCTGAAGATGTGCCTGGCAGCAGGTCTTTCCTCTGAATGGTGACCTGCTTGCGAGCTGCTTCCCTTTATATCTGCGGGGCTGACGCAATGCATCCTCCCTGCATGCACAGTGAACGCTTTGCATCCGCTAGGTGTCTGTGATGCATCCGCGTAATCCGCTCTGCATCCGCTCCTTCCACTGCGCGTCCGCTTCGCTGTTCTCCCACAGAAACCTGCGGATGTGTCATCCGCTTCCATCCGCTTCCATCCACTAGGCTTCCGTTGAGCATCCGCTTAACATCCTTGCAACGTCCTCCCCATGTCTGTTCCTTTCCGTTGTTGTCCGTTCTCTTTATGCAAATTTGGGGCACTTTTGAGAGCAGATAACAAAGGATGGAAAATTTGCTCGTCCGCTGTGTCCTTTACATATGTTTTGCATTCGTTGGCCGATGTGACCTAGCCTTAATGAACAAAGTATTTAATAAGAATATTTTATTCATTCAGATCTGGGATGTCTTATTTTTGTGTTCCCTTTATTCTTTTGAGCAGTGTAGTTTCTCAAGCCATAATAGCAACAAATATAATAATTGTAATATTTAAAGAAAAATGTTGCAATTAACAATGAACTAGTCTTATGTTCTATACATCATGTTTTAAGAACAGCTGAAAACAGGTTGAAGCAGTTATGGAAAAAATTTCAGGGGTTTACAAATCAGGTTGTACTTGCTGTAATTATGGTAACTGCATATATGTAGTGCTTGGTTAATGATAATAATCAGGACTAGAATTTGTCTATAGAAGTGATGTCATAAAGTGTGACATTATTTGACCATATCATTTAGAAATGGCAATTCCAGCAGTCCCAGTTACGGTTGTTTAGTGAGGGTCATTAAATCTTATAACTTTCTGCCAATTTCAACAATCATAGTCAGTGGGGAAGTTGGTAGGAAGTTGTAACTACTAGATAACTCATGCACAGGCCAGCTAGTAGATAAGTAACTGCTGCAGGATAGGAGAGGATACACAAGGATCCAATGCAGCAATACTATAGAGATGCTTATGGGGCAGGGAAGGATATGAAAGGGTCCAGTTCAATGCAAACAGGAAGGCTTGAGGTGATTGCTGCAGTGAGTGTTAAAGCACACACTAGTGCAGTGAAACTTGGAGTGGCTGCTGTAGGGCAGGGGAGAGTGTACAAGTTCTGACACTGCATGGCACAAGTGCAGGGAATGCAGGGCAAGATATATAAGGGTCAGGCTGGCAATGACTGCTGTGGGACAGGAGAAAGTGCAAGATAGTCTTGTGCAGTATGAGCATAGCAGGTGACTGTTATGGGATGGAAAAGATTGCAAAGTTCTGGTGCAGAAAAAATACAGATTTGCAGTAGCTGCTACCAGTTGAAGGAGGACATGCAGTGGTTTGGCATAGTATAAGCAAACTAAGACATAAAGTGGATGCTGCTGGTTATGGGAGATTTACTTGAGCAACTTACAACCTTCCTGCTGGCTTCCCCATTAACTTTGCTTGTGGGTTTCATTCTTTTCCCATTTCAAGCACAAAGTTCAGAAATGATTTTTCAAGTGGAAACAAATTAAATTCTTTTTAATTAAGATAGTTCTGCCAGCTCCACCAATTCTGTTACCTTTAACATCGTCCATTGTGGGAATTGATATGTCTTTCTGTCTTTGGTCATACAAACTTTTTGCTGCAGTTAAGATATATAATTATAAAATCTCAGATTTTCTTTCAAGTTCTTTGTCCATCAGACCCAAAAGAAAAGAAACTATATTTATTTTAAGAGTTTTCTGGATTAAAATGAAAATCTGGTCCCAATATTTATTTGCTTTATGACAAATCAGTTGAGATCCAGTTTGGTCTAGTGATTAAAGCACCAGACTAGAAAGTAGAAGAGTTATGAGTTCTAGTCCCCTCTTTGGCATTAAAGGCAGCTAGGTGACTTTGAACCAGTCACTCTCAACCCAGCTCACCTCACAGGGATGTTTTTGTAAGGAAAATAGGAAGAAGGAATATATTTGCTACCTTGTTATTTATAAAAATAATGAACGCTAAATAAATAAAAGTTTCACCAGAGATTATAAAAAGTGCCATCTTTATAATTGCATTTTCAGCACATATTTGAATTTCTTTATACATTTTTAACAATTTCTCAGTCATTAAATACCAACAGAATGAAAGCATGGGAGATTAAGAATTAAAGCATTTTCTTATTATACAGTTTTTTATGACAGAATTAGTTATGCCAATTTATCAAATATGTCACCCTTAGTGAACAGGAAGAATATTCATCTGACAGATTAAATTTGGATTCATACAATGGGTGAAGGTTGGCCTATATGATTCCTTCTAAATTGTATAAACAAATACAAATACTGTGTATCTGTAATAAATCAGTGGTTCTGAAATATTTCAGTTCCAGCACCCTTTACACTCTTTATTTTAAAAAAAAAACAAATTTTATTGATTTTACAATTAAAAAAAAAAAACAATAACATAATAACACGTACATAATTGAAGGGTAGGAAAAAAAAAAGGAAAAAGGGATGGGAAAAGAGGACCGGAGAAACAAAAAACAAAACAAAAAAAGAAAAAAGAAAATACAGAAAAGAGATTTGTTAAAAATATTCTTACTTTCGACAATTTGTGAGATCTTTTCTTCCTTTGGTTTTACTATCTCTAAACACTTTATCTTTAAAAGAATTTATACATCATTCATATAAATTTATCTTATTCTTTCTATCCTATATTATAAAATCCATCTTTGTTCTAACCACTTACACCAATAATTCCAGTTATTATAATATATTGAACTTTCTTTGTTTTTTAGAGCTAATGTTCTGTGCAGTTTGAAATTTTTTGGATAATCATCTCCTTTGTAGGTATCTGTGGATGCTTCCAACACTGAGCAAAAGCCAACCTAGCTGCTGTTAATATATGTATTGTAATATATTTTGTCTTTTTTGACATTTGTTTGTCAAAAATCCCTAGTAGAAAAGACTCTGGTTTATATTCGATCTGTTCTTTAGTAATATCTTCTAGCCAATTTCTTATTATCTTCCAATATTTTTGGGCTTCTATGCATGATCACCACATGTGGAAAAAAGTTCCCTCTTTCTTTTTACATTTCCAACATTTTGGACTCATTTTGGGGCACATTTTCACCAATCTCGAAGGAGGAAGGTGCCATCTATAAAACAGTTTATATGCATTTTCTTTGTATGCTGCCAATTTTGTAATCTTATTATTACTTCCCCAGACTTTTTCCCATTCATTTAAAGTGATATTACGTCCTACATTCCTACTCCAAGCAATCATATTTCCTTTTACTATTCTTCTAATTCTACTTCAAGTAAAAATTGTAAAATCTAGTTATATTGTTTTTTCCTGATCCCATTAAAATTTTATCTAGCTGCTGAGGTTTATTACTAATTCCAAATTCTTTTCTATCCTGGTTATATCGACTATGATTTTGTAAATATGCCCATTGATCTATTTTAAATCCCCGTTCTTGAAGTTTTTGACGGGATTTCAAATTTCCTTGTACGTCTAATAAATCTTTATATTTGATCATTCTAGAAATATCCAAATTGTTTGGGTGAATCATTGCCTCCATTGTTGATAGCCAAATCGGCACTTTTAAATAGTGTTTTTTATGTATTTTTTTCCAATTAGTTACCAATGAGTCTCTAATTAAGTGTCTGTGAAAGTATTTCTGGGTAATTTTTCCTACATCCCAGAAAAAAGCATGCCACCCCTTTTGGAAGTCGTGGCCCTCTAAAAATAAGATTCTCTTATTATTTAAATTTACCCAATCTTTTAATCATACTAGGGTGGCAGCTATGTAATACAATTCCCAACTTGGAAGTGCCAACCCTCCCCTGCTCCTCATATCCTGCATTGCTTTTAAATTTATTCTGGGTTTTTTCCCTTGCCAAATAAATTTAGCAATAATTTTATTGAGTTCTTCGAAAAATTTCTTATGTAATTTAATTGGAATCATTTGAAATAGATATAAAAATTTTGGGAGGATATTCATTTTAATGGTAGCAATCTTTCCCAATAGTGAAAGTTGTAATTGGCCCATAATTCTAGATCCTTCTTTACCTGAAGCATCAATTTATCGTAGTTGTTTTCTTTAAGCGCCTTACAATGTGCTGTCAACCATATTCCTAAATATTTAACTTTCTTTGTCAGTTGTATTCCCATAATTTCTTCTAGTTCTTTTTTCTGCTTTTCTGTTAAGTTTTTAGTCATTAATTTTGTTTTTTTCTATTAATTTATCTCTGGATTTTGTCTAATCTTAATTAGTAATGTTTCTAATGTGAATATGAAGAGCAGGGGCGAGAGCGGGCAGCCTTGTCTAACTCCTTTTTCTATTTTTATTGGACAAGTATATTCCCCATTTACTATAATATTGGCCTGTTGTGTGTTACAAATAGTTGTTATAATATTTTCAAATTTGGTGCCTAATTTCATATATATTTTTTGTATTAAGAATTGCCAATTTAAATTATCAAAGGCCTTTTCAGTGTCTAAAAATATAAGTGCAATCTGTTTCTCGGGGTGGGCTTCATAAAATTCTAAAATATCTAACACTATTCTTGAGTTATTGCTAATCTGCCTAGTCGGAAGAAATCCATTTTGATCTTCATGTATATATAAGCTTAATATTCTTTTAAGTCTATTAGCTATAATGGAGGCAAATATTTTGTAATCGGTATTTAATATGAAATCGGTCTATAATTGTTAATATATCTGGGTTCAGAATCCTCCTTCGGGATCAACGAAATCAGTGCTCCCCTCCATGAGTCCGGCATCTTAGCTGCCAATAATACTTCATTAAAAATTTCCAACATAAATGGTCCAATCTGTTCTGCAATTATTTTATATAACTCTCCTGGGATTCTGTCAGGACCTGGGGCTTTGTTGTTTTTGGGTTCTCTATTGCCAATTTCAGTTCAGACCACGATATATCTTTATTAAGTGTTTCTATCATTTCTTCTTCAATTTCTTTATCTTTAATTTCATCTAAATAATTTCTTATTCTATTCTCATTTATTTCTTCCTTTTTATATAACTCTTCGTAGTATTTATGTACGATTTCTTTTTTTCCCCCTATCTCTTGTTGTATATCACCATTACCGTCTATTGATATATCAGTCTCTTTTCTTTCTTTCTTTTTTAATTTGTAAGCTAACCATCTTCCTGGCTTATTGGCATTCTCAAAGTAAGATTGTTTTGTCATCTTCAAATTTATAATCAGTTTCTCTTGTTCGATTAAGTTCAATTTATGTTTTGTTATTATTATCTGGTTTTGTAATGTTGGGTTTTTTGGGGTCTTCTGTAGTAGCATTTCTAGTTCCTTAATTTGTTGTTGTAGTTTATTTTGTTGGGCATATTTTTCTTTATTCCTCTTAGAATTATAAGAAATTGTTATGCCTCTTATTACCGCCTTCATTGTATCCCAGATGTTTTGTTTCGTAGTTACACCATTATTATTCTCTTTTAAAAAATAATTTAATTCCTCGTTAAGTTTATCAGTATAATCCTTTTCTCTTAATAATTGGGTATTTAAAGTCCATCTTTTCTTTGGTTTCTTCCTACCTTTCCATATTATCTGAATTGGATTGTGATCTGCCCATTCATTCGGTAGTATTTCCATTTCTTTTATTTCATTTGCTATTTCCCCATTCATCCATGCCATATCAATTGGTGTCCATGTTTGATGTGGATTTGAATAAAATGTAAATTGTTTTTTTTCTGGGTATAGTTTCCTCCATAAATCAACCAAATTTAATTCTCTCATCATTTCCTTATATATCTTAGGGAACTCTCTTTTCCCTTTTTTATTCTTCCCCCCTCTGCTATGATCTTTCTGATAATCGGCAATAGAATTAAAATTTCCTATAATGCAAATATTCCTTTGTTCAAATCCTATTATTTTTCGGTATAAATATTTAAAAAATTCTTTCTGGTTTTCATTTGGGGCATAGACTACCACTAATAAAATTGGGATATCATTAATCCAGATCTGCAAAACCAAAGTTCTTTCTTCCGGGTCTGACCAAACTACTTCTGCTTTCAAATTCTCTTTTATATATACTGCAATTTCTTTCTTTTTTCCTATATCTGCTGACGCAGTAAATAGTTTCCCTAGTTTCTGGCAATTTAAAAATCTTTCATCTTCTTTTCTTATGTGGGTTTCTTGTAAACATATTATATCAGCATCATGTTTAATTAGTTTCATAAATATCCTTTTTCTTTTTAAGGTCGAATTTAGACCATTTATGTTAATTGAAAGAAGTTTCTTTTCTTCTTCTACTTACTTAATTCTGTTTCGCTCTTTGTCTTGTAATAGCTCCGGTCTCTCCTAATGTTTGCTGGCTTAAAGTTCCTTTTTTATTTCTGTGATAGTTTTGGTCTTCTTGTTGGTTTATTTCCAATTTCTCCCTACTACTCGAATCTACTGAACTTACTAATTGCTCATAGTATTCTTGGGCTCTTTCTATAATATCAATTTTAATTTTCCTTTCTTTCCATGTAACAAGCATCCCTTCTGGAATTAACCATTTGAATACAATTTTTTTTTTGTTTGTTTAAATAAACAGCCAAAAATTTGTAATCTCGTCTTATTTCTCTTATTCTTCTCGGGACTTGTTTAAAGATCAAAATTTCTTTGCCCTTATATACAATTGTTCCATCTCTAGATCTCTTAAAAATAATATTGCGGGTACTCCTTCTCGTAAAGCATATGTGAACTTCTCTTGGGCATTTATGGTGCCTCGCATAGCTAGTACTGACCCTATAGACTTCATCAAACTCTTTTAAAATGTCATCCTTTTCTTTATCTAGTAGTCCAGCCAGTATTTTTGCCATCAATTGTTCTAGGTCTTCATCCCTGGACTCCTCTACATTCTGGAATCTTAGGTATGTAGCCGCCTTGTCTATCTCTAAATAAACCAGCGAGTCTTCCATTTCTTTGGTTACATTTTTTAATTCCTCATCTACCCTTTCCAATTTCCTTTCAGTTTGTTCAATCCTTTTCTCTACTTCTTTTATTGTTGTTTCATTTTTCTCCAAGGCCTGTTGGAATATTCCAATTTTATTTTCTACTTTAGAAATATCCGCTTTCATTTCTAATTTCATTTTTCCCATCTTCTCCCTTAATTTGTTAATGTCTGCTCTTTTTTCATTGTGGTTTTTTATCATTGGTTCTTGTAATTTCTCCATCGATTCTTGGAGTGTTAGTAAAATTGATTGAATATTAACATAATATTGGGTTGTTTTTCTACTGGTAATGTTTCTTCTATAGTTTTTTGGGCCATAGGCGAATCTGTTGCCAATGTAGTTGTTAAAGTTGGAGTAGTTTTCCTGCCAGTTTTCAGGGCTGTGGTAGTTGTCGAAGTCATTTCTTTTAATATTTGTTTCTGTTGTTGAATTATATTAATTATATTATCCCAAATTATCATTCAATATTATAGCCTCAATATTGCAGTTAATCTATGAAGAATTAATTTATCTATTAAACTATATTTTTCCAAATGTTAAATCTAAATCAGTAAGTAAATTTTATGAGTTTGTATTCAATTTCTGTATATCACTATGCCACGTTATTTTACAATCTATATAATATCTATATATACACCATACATATAACTTTTAGTGTACTCAATATTGAATATTAAATCCTATAATTATTGATAGTTACTTTACAGTATTCCTTATGTTCTTACTATATATTCTCTTTTTTATTATTATTATAATTTGTATATCTAGTCAAAATATGATTATCCCAATTCTGAAAAAAATAATCAAGTCAATTATCAACAATCTAGACTATTATTCTATATAATGAGAGAGACCAGAGGAGAAAAAAAAAAAGAATTAGCAAATCTATAAAAGAGAAATGAGCAATAAGAAAAGGGGGAGAGAAGGGGAAAAAAAATCCCAAAGTCTGTCTTTATTCTTTATCTCTGGTAAAAAAGAAAAAAAAAGAATATTACTATTATTATTTTCCTCCTTCAAATGCATCGGAAGTGGGGGGAAGGAAAATGCTGAACAATGACTATGGTCAATCAGTTAGTCTTCTTAATCTTCCAGTCCACCTATCTCCCCTTTTTTAAAGCGTTTTAGGATCAATTTTAATTTCTTCTTCTTGACAATATCTCTTCAGATAAGGCAAAATTCCCCAGGAATCTATTAAAAGTCTATTAATTAAGTGTAAATATAATGTTACTGAGTCTCCGAGGCTTCCAGGAGTCTCATTTCATCCGGCACCAATCTGTCCCCTTCAGTTCGCCCCAGATCTCTTCACTATTTCAATACAGTTTTTTCAAAAGAAAATATCAATTTAGTAGTCAGATGAAAACTTCCATATCACTTCCGATCTTAAAGTTTTCTAATGCAGTAACACAGCTTCTTTCTTCGCAATCCACACTTTCACTTTAGTTCAACAAATCATTTCGCCCACGCTCCTCTTCACTGCTTTCCAGCCGCTTTCTTTCAGGCTTTCAAAAGTCATGTATTTAATCAATTGTCAGTTGGTAATCTTATCTCTTCACCTCTCCACCGTTCTACTCCCTCAGCAATACGTCTTTCATACGATCTCACAAGTTGTCACTTACTCACTTTTCGTATCGGTGACAGTCCGGACTTTGGACCCTCCATTAACAGGAGGCTATCTCTTGATAATTGGACTCTGGAGGGCTTCTCTTTGCTGCTGGGGGGTTGCCTTCCCCCACACAGCAGCTAAAGTACTTCCCACACCAACACGAACTTCTCCGGGGTTCGAGCACCTCAAAGGTCACACCAAACATAGAAAAAGATTGACTGAAATCAGGAGCGGATCTCAGCCTCTCTACTCATCCTTGCCTGCCCTATGCTCTTTAAAGGGATTAAGAATCTCAAAGTGTCTTACGTGGATTACATCTATTTGTATTTTGAAATTTAAAACTGAGAAATTTTAAAATAAACATTTGACTTTGTGGAACCTCAGAATTTCAGGAATTTTATACCACAATTTGAGAACTGCTGAAATGAAATATTAGAAATGGACAAACTGATATTATTTCTTTTGATATAATAAAATGTCTGGGCAAGATTTTGTGGAAGGAGTATATATTATTATCCATTAAGAACAGGTTACCTTTGTGGTACTAAAATCAAAAGCTTTTTGTTCAAAGAAATACACTGGTACTGGGTTTCAATCGAAGTTATATGACTATGTAAAATGTTAAATGCAATCAAGTCAATTTACAAATCAATTTAAATAGATGAATATGAAAAGATTTCTCCAAAGTATGCAGTTGAAGGACTTTAAGGGAGTTTATCACTGCTTTCTTTTTAATTTTTAGGATCCAAAAATGTATGTACAAACAGTGTTGGATGTTCACAAGAAATACAATGCACTAGTGATGTCAGCTTTCAACAATGATGCCGGCTTTGTTGCAGCTCTAGACAAGGTAATATGTTTTAGTAGTGTATTTATAACTAGCAAGTGACTAATTTTGGAAATGTCTGAACATTTCACTTACATATTTCACAGGCTTGTGGTCGCTTCATAAATAATAATGCAGTAACAAAAATGGCACAATCATCTAGTAAATCTCCAGAGTTGCTGGCACGGTATTGTGATTCTCTGCTAAAGAAAAGGTACATATTTTGGAAGAAGTTGTATCCTCTGATTTTCTAGATTATTCCCATTTCACTGATATCTCATTTTTAAACATTATCACCTGGTTTTTTTTTTAAGTTGCCCTGGAAGCTACAACTATTGTAAAATTTCACAGACTAGATTAATTGCATTGCCTGTGAGCCTGTTCTTTAGCCAAGTTTAGTCCTTGTTTAGTAAAATGTTATATAGCACAGGACCTGGACCATGTTGTACTATGTTCATCCTTATTTACTTGCCCATTTGCCAGAGATTCTTCATGCAGTAAATTAAATAGGATGTTGCACTAAAGAAGAAATACTGAGAAACAGGAATTCCTGCTAGATTAGTGGCAGGATTATTAGCTTTCAATTATTAAAAACTGAGAGCTTCTTTAACCAGGGATTTTGTTGTATTACATTGCTATGTTTAATGTGATACTATTCTTATTGTATTAAGCTGTATTCTATTCAGGAATTATTTTTTTAATGGAAAAGAAGTAATATTATAAATAGATAAATCAGTGGAATGTAGTTCCCTGTTCTGTGGTGATAAACCATTGTAAAATTGTTTTATTTGTTTATTAAATTTTCATTTTGCTTTATTACTTTACAAATGACTCAGGGTAGCAAACATGCATTATATTCCTTTTTTCTCCTGTTTTCCTCATGACACCAAAAGAGTAACAGGTCCCAAGTCACCCAGCCAGTTTTCATTCTTAAGGAGAGAGTAGAATCCACAATCTCCTGGTTTCTGACCAGTACCTTAACCAGTTCATCAAACTGGCAAACTAAAATATTTTTATATTTTTGGGCTTGAGCACAAATTATTAAAAATCAAAGGAGTGCAATGACTTTTTCTGTTTTTAAATCAAAGTAAGAAACCATTTTGTTGGTGACCACAAATTTAATTCTGGAAAAATTAGCTCTTATAAAATAATGCAATGGAGGTCTTATTTATTTACGAAATGGCTGTTACAGTAGATATGAAGTTGAAATAACGGGCTTGCTGGATCATAACAATTTTAATACCCTTTTGATTGCAGCTCAAAGAATCCAGAGGAGGCTGAACTTGAAGACACACTTAACCAAGTGGTAAGTTTATGTATAATTATGTATACATAATTATGTATAATTTTGGAAATTGATTTACAATGATAATTGGAAGTGGACTAAATAGGATAACATAATTTGCCATGAATCCTCCTTGTTTCTTGTTCTAAAAATAAATTCTAAAAATCCATGCTTCTTCTAGATGGTGGTCTTCAAATATATTGAAGACAAAGATGTGTTTCAAAAATTCTATGCCAAAATGCTGGCAAAGAGGCTGGTACACCAGAATAGTGCTAGTGATGATGCTGAAGCAAGTATGATCTCCAAATTGAAGGTGTGTTTCTCTTACGTATCTTTTATTGCTTATATTTGCAGAACTTCACTGTATAATGATACTCATAAAGTATAAAAACATATGTGTATTGATTGAAAATATCTAAAGAAATATGGTAATTAAATGAATATCATATTTAAAATTATTTTCTTTTGTTTATTACAGGTAATCCTCGAGATACAACAGTTCACTTAATGACCATTCGAAGTTACAACATAACCCTCCCAAGTACTTAAACACTGTCCCAAAGTTATGAATGTTGCAGCACCATAACAAGTCATTCACCTTTAAGAATGACTACAGAGGCACTGAAACTTTCGCCCTGCTTATTATCCCCCTTGCCCTACTGGGCCTGTGAAGACTCCCCTTGCGAAGATCTAGCAAGCATTTGGTTTCTTTGCCTGCTTCAGGAGTTTGGTGCCTTCACAGAGAACAGAGGCCTAAAGTAGTGCAAGATCAATAGTGTGAGATCTCATGCTATTGATCTTGCATGATCTCATACTACCTTAGGCCCCTTTTCTCTTCAGATTGAGGTCTGGATGAAATGCAGCAAAAGGCTTTGCAAGCAGATGGAAAGCTTCAGGCCTTCCTTCCATTTGCCATTTCCTTGCAGGGGTGAGAGATTGCGTCCCTGTAGATTCTGGTTATCTTTGCAAAAAGCCTTTGCCGGCAAGAATGGGAAAGGCCGGTGTGTCCCTCCCAAGGCTCTGTTCTTGCTGACAAAGGCTTTTTGCAAAGGCTTGTCAAAGCCTACAGAGAAATTGCATCTCTGTAGGCTCCGGTCATCTTTGCAAAATGCCTTTGCCAGCAAGAACAGAGCCCGGGGGGGACAGACTGGTCCCTCCCGGGCTCTGCTTATGGCGGCAAGGGTTTTTTGCAAAGGCGATCAGAGCTTAGGGAGATGTAATCTCTCTCTAGGTTCCTATTGTCTTTGCAAAAAGCCCTTGCCACTGGAAATGGAGCTGCACCAAAAACAGAGCCTAGGAGGAACACAGCAGTAGCTCCATTTTTGGTGGCAAGGGCATTTTGCAACGTTCCAATCATCTTTGCAAAAAGCCCTTGCTACTGAAAATGGAACTACTGCCTGTCACTCCCGGACTCTGTTTTTGTCTTCAAGGGCTTTTTAAAAAGTTGATTGGAGCCTAGTCTTTGCAAAACCAAAAACAGTCCCTGCTGCATTCCTCCCGGGCTCCGTTTTTGATGTGAATGCATTTTTGGCAGCAAGGGTTTTTTGCAAAGACCATTGGAGCATAGAGGGACACAGTCACCCTCTAGGCTTCAGCAAGCCTTTTCTCAAAGTGACCACGGTAGAGAAGCTGGAAAGCAGACAGCTCATCGATATCTTCAAAAGGTAAGTGGACCCGGTTGGCCAGGATTTGGGGGGGGAACCATGAGATATCCCAGTGGGTTAAGGGCAGCCTTGGGTGTTTGGAAATACTACCCCCCCCCCCATGCTCTTCCCCACCTTAGGATATTTTGTGCACTTAAGATCCACGCATTTGATTAGCAAATGGATATGCAACGACAGGGAATTTTCATGTTCATTTAACATTATTCATTTCAATGAATCATTGGATTACAAATGTAATTGGCAGGCTCCATTTCATAACTCAAGGATTACCTATATAGAATAGTTTTTCATGTTTAATCTATATCCCAATGCAAGAAATTGATTCAAAATTGTTTATTATTGTTCATAATAAACATTTATTTCCAAGTATTCCTATGGTAGGCTAAATAATTTTTTATCTTGATATATTTGGATTTTTAATGGTATGTTGAAAAGCTGGATAGTTTTGCACTGTACAGAAATAGTTATTTATTCACATGAAATAATGTAATCAAATTATTACACCAGAATTTGAGAATCTAGGTTTTTGTTCTGTTTTGTTTTTTATTCAGAGCAGCTATATATGGAACATAAATATTAATTTATTTAAATCAGTTTGGGACTATCATCAGTTCTCAAAAATCTCTTAAAGCCCACGTCATACTGCACCAACAGATGGAAAGAGGATGTAAAACGGAGAGAAACACTTGCCATCCGTTGGTTAACGCAATGCATCCGTTCTGTACTCACTGCATACGTTTTTCATACTCTCTATCCGTCCATCATCCATCTACTGAGATTTCATCCGCTCAAAAAGTTTTGAGTTGCACAAAACTTTTTGAGCAGATAAAATATCCAACGTGTCCGTTCTACATCCGCTATGCATACAGGGAACATCCGTTATACGTCCGTCATCCGTTACGCGTCCGCTATATCCGCTAGGCATCCGCTGCGCATCCGCGCAACTCACATCTGCTCCAGCGGAAAACGGACACAGAGAAAGCGAAACGGACGCGGAACGGACACACAGCGTTAGTAGCAAGGACGTAGAAAGGATGAAAGCAGATGCAGCTCGCATATAAAGCATTAAAACGGATAAAACGTTTGTATAGGGGACGTATCTCGGATATTTAGGATGTCTGCAGGATGTCTAGAGGATGCAGAAGGACACCTAGCGGAAAACCTATATTTCCTATAAAAAGGGGGAGAAATCACCTGGATCTCACTTTCAGTCCAGCAGACGTGGGGTGCAGATCTCTTCAGCCTTCATCTTGCTCTTGCTGTTCCACAGAATCCAGTCATCTCCACCATGGATCGTCGCACACTCCTTTTGATAGCCACCATCATTCTACAACAGTGCGAAGCCCTCTACAGGCTCTTTCACCTGTTCTACGGGAAGAAAAGGAGGCGTCCAAGAAGTGTCTGGGTCCAAAGATGGATCGCGAGAAAAGCCGAGTACGGACTGTATGACAAGCTGATGGTGGAGCTGAGGAACGAAGACCCTCATGCATTCCAGAACTTCAGGAGGATGCCGCCAGCCATGTTTCACGAAGTGGAGCAGCTGAGACCCAGGTTGACCAAGGCAAACACCAACTTCCGGCCCAGCCTGGACCCTGGACTGAAGGTGGCACTGACTCTGCGCCACCTGGCCTCAGGGACCACATACAGGAACATGCAGTACGCCTGAAGGGTGCCACACAACAACATCAGCATTGTGGTCAGAGAAGTGGTGCAGGCCATCATCGAAGAATACATGGAGGAGCTCCTCCAGTGCCCCTCCACTGAAGAAGGCTGGAAGAAAGTTGCAGAGCAGTGGTATCAGAAGTGGAACTTCCCCCACACCGTTGGAACCATAGATGGCAAGCACATGGCCTGCAAAGCTCCAGCCAACTCAGAGTCCACTTATCACAACTACAAGGGCTTCTTCAGCATCATCCTCTTTGCCATGGTCGCTGCTGACTACAAGTTCATGTACATTTATGCTTCAGGCAATGGGTCACCTTCAGATGCCCAGGTATACAACGCCAGTCACCTCAAGGAGGGGCTGGAATGGAATCTCATCATGGGCTTCCCAGATCCAGACCCCCTGCCCAACGACACACAAGATGTGCCCTACTTCATCGTGGGGGATGACGCCTTCTCCCTCAGAATCTACCTCATGAAGCCCTACACTTCCAGATGCCTCACCCGTGAAGAGAGGATCTTCAACTACAGGCTCTCCAGGGCAAGACGGGTGGTGGAGAACTCCTTTGGCATCCTGGCCAACAGGTTCCAGGTACTTCTCACCACCATGCAGCATCGCCCAGAGACCGTGAGGAACATCGTGGAAGCTTGCTGCATCCTGCACAATCTCATGCGTACCCGCTACCCAATGCTGCAGAACAGGCTTGTGGACCGCCGCCAACAAGGCAATGGGGACATGGAGCCTGATTAATGGAGACAAGGACTAAACCTGATAAACACTGTGGTTGTGCCAGGCCCCAACAGAGCTTCACGTGAAGGGAAGAAACAGCGCAACCTCCTGCAACATTGGTGCAACTCCCCAGCTGGAGCAGTGGAGTGGCAAGACAGGATGGTAGATGCTTAATGGATGCTTCCTTCAGCCTGTCTCATCACACTGATGAGTTTGTGCAAGGTATGTTGAGTGGCCCTACAATGAACAGGGCATTTCATAAAGAGTTGTGTTTATGTTGACATGTGTGGATGATTGATTCCATTGTTATTGATAATAAAGGGCCATAGGTATGGCACCTGGGAGGGTGGACAGTCCCACTATGCTTGCACTGGAGGCTTATCTATCCCACAGCTATTACCCATCCCACAGGTATCCCTGCCCATCCCACAGCTATTACCCATCCCACAGGTATCCCTGCCCATCCCACTGCTATCCTAACCCATCCCACAGCTATTACCCATCCCACAGGTATCCCTGCCCATCCCACTGCTATCCTTACCCATCCCACAAGCATGCAAAGGCTTAAACCATTTCTAAAAGTTTCCACCAAGACTTTATTTACTAAAAGAACTGAACCAAGTGTGTGAAGCAAAGATAACCTTTATTAATAACAAACTGTAAAAGCAAAATGACCCAAGTCAAGTGTCCCAAGCAAAGATAAAGTCAACAGGTAGCAACCCAGTCTCTGGCATTCTTCTCAGTCACTCTGAGGCGTGCCCATAGTCTCAGGGATGAAGGGTCCAGGTGCTGTGGAGGTGGCAGTGGCTGGAGTGCTGGTCTGAGGTGCCAATGGGGTGCCTGGCCCCGAGAGGACAACAGGGGATGGTGTGTGGAGGAAGCTCTCAGAGAGCTGGCTCAGTCCTGTGATGTTGAGAGCCCCTTCCTCCATGACATGGGGTGTCAGTCCCAAGAACGATGACAGATGTTCTGAGGCCGGGCTTGGCTGTGGGGTGGAAGGAGGAGGAAGGAGGAGTGTAGTGGGGCTGTCTGGTCTGCAGGTGAGTGAGGTGAGGTGTCGGTGGCATCTGTGGCGTGGGTGGCATCCCCTGGCATTGGTGGCATTGGTGGCACCTGTGGCGTGCGATGAACCTGTGCCTGGACTTGGAAGGGCTGCTTGTGCTGCTGGAACTCCTGGTAACCATAGCCTTTGTAGGTGAGGGGCTGTTGAAAGCCTTGGAAGGGCTGTGACATCACCTGGGGTGGAGGAGCAGACCTGGAGTGGGTCGGAGAAGGTTCAGCTGGGCCTGGAGGGTGGGGCAGAAAACCTGTGATCCTCTCCTTGATCACCTGGTACTGTGATTCGGACATGTCCATGAGGGTCTGGTTGATGTAGGTGAGGAAGGGCTTTCTGTTAGAGGATGGTATGTCGGAGTGTACCAGCTGAGAGAGGAAATCTACGCTGCTTTTGATGGTGTCCCTGATCTCCAGCAGGATAGTGTGGCTCTGTCCCTCCGGTCTGGCTTTCTGCCTGCTTTCTGTGGAGGTGGGGGTGGGGGCGGGTTGGTCTCTGGTGGCAGTGGCCTCCTCTTGCTCCAACTGCATCAGGGGGTCCTCCACGCACTCCGCCACGGGGAGTGCAGCTGTCGGGGGGGGGGTCTGCCTTGTGGGGCGCACCACAGATACCTGCCTGGACACAGGAGCTGACTTTTGGCCAGAAGAGGACTGGCTCTCTGTGGGCTGCCTGAGAAAGAGGGTAGACAGAGGGGCTGCTCCTCAGTGGTGGACCTCACCCTCCAAGAAGCTGCACTTGGCCATCACGTAGGTCTCCCGGTCGGTGAGCTTGACCGTGGCCTGGCCAGACCTCTTGAGGTGCAGCTTCCTGTACCAGGTGTGCATGTGCTTCCACCACCCGAGGAGGACCTCCGAAGTGTAGCCCAGGCTCTCCGCCTTCTCTCTCCAAGCCGCCTGCTTCCTCTTGGTGTCTCGATAGAGCCTGTGTCCCTTCCGCCAGAGGTTCTCGTTCTCCCTCAGCCATTCGAGCACCTCATCCTCATGTTCCTCTTCAATGGAGTACTGTCTCCTCTCCCTATCTCGCGATTGCCTCTTCCTCCCTCTGGCAGGGCCTTCTGGGCCCTCATCAGTAGGGCTTTGAGGTTCTAGGGGCTGCTCCACCACACCACCACCAGCAGCAACAGCACCAGGAGGACCAGGAGCACCAGCAGGACCAGGAGCAACAACAGGATGAGCAGGATCAGGAGCAGCGCCAGCAGAGTAAGCCCCAGCACCAGGAGCAGCACTAGCAGAGTAAGCACCAGCAGAAGCACCAGCACCAGGAGCAGCACCAGCAGAAGCACCAGCACCAGCAGAGTCAACCCCAGCAGCAGAAGCCCCAGCAGAAGCAGAGTCAGCGCCAGGGGGTGGGATGGTGTCCCTGTCCTTCTTGCCAGGGCTGGCAGGAGTAGGCACAGGCTTCCTCTTCTTCCCCAGATGTTGGCTGGAGATGTGCCTGGCAGCAGGTCTTTCCTCTGAATGGTGACCTGCTTGCGAGTTGCATCCTTTTATATCCGCGGGGCTGACGCAATGCATCTTCCCCACATGCGCAGTGAACGCTTTGCATCCGCTAGGCGTCCGTGATGCATCCATGTCATCCGCTAGCATCCACTCTGCATCCGCTCTGTATCTGCTCCTTCTGCTGCGCGTCCACTTTGCTGTGCTCCCACAGAAGCCCTGCAGATGTGTCATCCGCTTCCACCCGCTAGGCTTCTGTGGAGCATCCGCTTAACATCCTCGCTACGTCCTCTCCCCTTCCGTTTCTTTCCGTTGTTGTCCGCTCTGTTTATGCAAATTTGGGGCACTTTTGAGAGCAGATAACAACAGATGGAACATTTTCTCATCCGCTGTGTCCTTTTTACATAAGTTTTGCATCCGTCGGCCGATGTGACCTGGCCTTAAGCAGAACTTTAAAACAGTTTTAAGCATTGATTCTAGAACTTTTTTTCCAAATGTGTGTTGGCCTCTCATGCACACAATTTAAGAGTGCATATGTTTACATGCTTATGTAAGAGAATAAACAACAACCATTTGATTACCTTTTTTGTTTTTAGTGAGGTTTTAAATTTCCACATGTGAACAGGTGATTTAAAATAATTGTTTTTATGGAGCTTTGGTTGTAATTCCTCCATAAATCTATTATTTTAAATAATCCAATAATTATAGTAAGTTAAAGTGGACCATTTTATAAGGAATTGCAAGCTGCAGTAAAAGAATTTGTATACCATAGTAAAACTTAAATGATAAATTAAAATCTGACTTTTAATGTGCAGATCAAGGCTGGAAAATTTCTGCACTCAGATGCTGAACATAACAAAATTGCTAGAAAATTCAGGTTGTTATTTTGATACTGAAGTTCTAATTAAGTATTATTTCAATGGTTAAATTGTATTAGAAGACTTACTGACAGTTCTTTCTGTAGAATGTGTATTATTTTATCTCAAAATGTGTAATTTCATAATTTTTCTGTGATTCATTACAGCAAGCTTGTGGCTTTGAGTACACATCCAAACTTCAAAGGATGTTCCAAGATATAGGTGTAAGCAAAGACCTGAATGAGCAGTTCAAAAAGCACCTATCCAATTCAGAGCCATTGGATTGTAAGCAAAGTTAAAATGTATTTGTTTTCAAACCTATAAATTAATATACATTTTTATAGATTGATGAAAGTAAATAGTATGTAAATGAAGGAAGTTTTCTTTTTCTATTCCTTACAAATCAACCTGATACTGGACGTAAATTATATAAATGGATTTAAAATTCTATCTCTCTCTCCAAAAACAAAATAAGAAGAGAACAAAGTGGGCATGGGGAAAGAAAATTTGTTAAAAATGGGTCAATCTAAGAAGGGTTCCAGGAGTGAGCTAATACCACAAGCAGTGAAAAGGATAAAAAAAGGATCTTAATTTTTTGTTCTTTTAAACAAGATGTTTATGTAACTTTAGATGATTTACTTTAGATCATTTTTGGGGGGGAAATTTCTGGAAACCGAATTTTTTGGAAATTGTCTTGTCAATAATTATACTTCAGAGAAAAACAAAAAAGTTTGGGCTGTGGGTAGAGATTAAAATCCAAGTATGGACTTTTATGTGCAACACTGTTCTGATGCTTAGGATTGAATTTTAACTTAGAAATCAATTAATTCTAAATTGTTTTACACTTGGCCTTCAGTAAGGAAATCTCAGATATCTAGCAAATGCCAACAAAAAAGATAATAACTCTCTCCAGTCAAGCTCAGCTCCTAGAACTACATGCACAATTATTAGGCAAGCTGTAATTTTGAGGATTAATTTTATTATTGAACAACTACACTGCTCAAAAAAATAGAGGGAACACAAAAATAAGACATCCTAGATCTGAATGAATGAAATATTCTTATTAAATACTTTATTCATTATATAGTTGAATGTGCTGACAACAAAATCACACAAAAATTATCAATGGAAATCAAATTTAGCAACCCATGGAGGTCTGGATTTGGAGTTACACTCAAAGTTAAAGTGGAAAAAACACGATAGGCTGATCCAACTTTGATGTAATGTCCTTCAAACAAGTCAAAATGAGGCTCAGTAGTGTGTGTGGCCTCCATGTGCCTGTATAACCTCCCTACAACGCCTGGACCTGCTCCTGATGGTGGATGGTCTCCTGAGGGATCTCCTCCCATACCTGGACTAAAGCATCCCCCAACTCCTGGACAGTCTGTGGTGCAACGTGGCGTTGGATGGAGTGAGACATGATGTCCCAGATGTGCTCAATTGGATTCAGGTCTGGGGAATGGGTGGGCCAGTCCATAGCATCAATGCCTTCGTCTTGCAGGAACTGCTGACACACTCCAGCCACACGAGGTCTTGCATTAGGAGGAACCCAGGGCCAACTGCATCAGTATATGGTCTCACAAGGGGTTTGAGGAAGTCATCTCGGTACCTAATGGCAGTCAGGCTACCTCTGGTGAGCACATGGAGACCTCTGCGGCCCCTTAAAGAGATGCCACCTCACACCATTATGACCCACTTATTGCCAAACCGGTCATGTTGGAGGATGTTGCAGGCAGCAGAACATTCTCCACAGCATCTCCAGACCCTGTCACGTCTGTCACATGTGCTCATTGTGAACCTGCTTTCATCTATGAAGAGCACAGGGCGCTAGTGGCGAATTTGCCAATCTTGGTGTTCTCTGGCAAATGTCAAACGTCCTGCATGGTGTTGGGCTGTAAGCACAACCCCCACCTTTGGATGTTGGGCCCTCATACCACCCTCATGAAGTCTGTTTCTGACCGTTTGAGCAGTCACATGCACATTTGTGGCCCAGTGGAGGTCATTTTGCAGGGCTCTGGCAATGCTCCTCCTGTCCTTCCTTGCACAAAGGCGGAGGTAGCAGTCCTGTTGCTTGGTTATTGCCCTCCTATGGCCTCCTCCATGTCTTCTGTTATACTGGCCTGTCTCCTGGTAGCTCCTCCATGCTCTGGACACAGCAAACCTTGCCACAGCTCGCATTGATGTGCCATCCTGGATGAGCTGCACTGCCTGAGCCACTTGTGTGGGTTATAGACTCCGTCTCATGCTACCACTAGAGTGAAAGTACCACCAGCATTCAAAAGTGACCAAACCATCAGCCAAAAAGCATAGGAACTGAGAAATGGTCACCACCTGTAGAACCACTTCTTTATTGCAGATATCTTGCTAACTGCGTATGCTTTCCATGTGTTGTCTATTCTATTTGCACAACAGTATGTGAAATTGTCAATCAGTGTTGCTACCTAAGCGGACAGTTTGATTTCATACAAGTGTGATTGACTTGGAGTTACATTGGGTTTAAGTGTTTCCTTTATTTTTTTGAGTAATGTATAATGCACTTGGTCAATCCAACGTTAATTAACCTCAATCCTGAATATTTAAGAAAGTAAAAGTGAGATTTTGGCTTTCTTAGGAGAATATGTGTGCATAATTATTGGGCAACTATTAGTGTGTAGATGTATTATGCAACTAAATGAAAAACAAAATTTTTCTCCATCTTACTCGTTTGTTTTTATCTGTTAAAGGGAGAATAATAAACAACTCAAAATTTACAAATAAACATTTCTGACATTTCAAAACAAAAAAAACCTTTCTTTTCAATAACAGTCATAAGCTTTCCATTCATGGGGTCTGTCAGTTTTTTATCTTAATGATCAATTTTTTGTGCAGCAGCAACCACAGCTTCCCAGACACTGTTCAAAGAGGTGTCACTGTAAAATTCCCATTTCAGAAAGGCCTACAAGTTCTCAATAGGTCAGGTGAGGAAGAAGGCCATGTCATGATTCTTTCATATTTAAGGCCTTTCCTGACCTCAGTACTTCAGTGCATGCAAAGCATAAACGTTATGGTCTTCTTGAAAGATTTCCTGTACCACTGCTTAAAGAAAGTATATTCCAAAAATTGGCAGTAGATTTGGGAGTTGATACAACCTGAAAAGGGCCAGCTAGTTTATCTTTAATAATACTAGCCCATACCATCTCCACCTTGCTGGTAACTGAGTTTAAGTGGAGCTCTGTGTCCATCACTGATTCAGCCATGGGCCCATACATCTGATCTGTTAAGAATCACTCTCATCAGTCCATAAAACCTTTGAAAAATCTGTCTTCAGATATTTCTTGGCCCAGTCTTGTCATTTCAACTTATGTGTCTTATTTAGTGGTGATTGGGTTTCAGCCTTCCTTTCCTTGGCCATGTTTTTGAGCACTAAACATCCTGTATTTCTGGGCACTCCAGGTAGGTTGCAGTTCTGGAATATGGCAGCATTGGAGGATAATAGGTTCCTGTAGCTTCATATTTGATTCTTTTCAAATCTTTGGTAGTTAATGTGTGCCGTTTTTTTCAACATGTTTCTATGATCCTGTTGACTATTTTCAACAAAATGTTTGATGATTCTGTGACCATGCCCCAACATCAGCAATTTCAAGAGTGCTACATTTTTGACTTTTCAGAGTTAGTGAATTTCTTTTTTGTCCATTTTGCCTGAGAAAAAGAAGCTACCTAATAATTACGCACACCTTGATATAAGGTATTGATATCCTTAGGCCATACCCTCCCACATTACACAAATACACATCACCTGATATGCTTATATCCAATAAGCGTTCACATTTATACAGCTTAGAGGTGGAAAATATACATAAAAATGATGATACGGTCTAAATATTCACTTGCCTAATAATTGTGTACAGTGTAGATATCCAGATAGTCCTCGATTTATGACCACAATTGAACCTAAAATTTAGCTTGTTAAGTGAGAATTTGTTAAATGAGTCTTGCCCCATTTTATAACATTTGCTACCATAGTTATTAAATAAATCATTGCAGTTGATAAATTAACCTGGTTGTTAAGATAATCTGGCTTATCCATTAACTTTGCTTGTCAGAAGATTGCAAAAAGTGATCACATGACTCTGGGATGCTGCAACAGTCATGAATATGAATCAGTTGCCAAATATCTGAATTTTGATCACATAATCATGAGGATCCTACAAAGGTGGTTATGAAAAACAGTCATAAGTCACTTTTTCCAATGCAGTTGTAACTTTGAACAGTCACTAAATGAACTATTGTAAGTCGAGGACTACCTTTATATGTTCAGTTTTCATAGCAATTGTCCCAAAGTCACTGTTTCTGTTGCTTTTTTCTTCTCAATTTTGCCTGGAGATCTAGAATTCTGAGGTTTATCAATGCAAGTATCAATGTGTAGCTTAAATGTAGGATACATTGGAATTGTGCAGTTAATGTTTTAATTGGTTGAATTGATTGAATGATATTTGTAATTTACTTCAATTATTGTGTTTGAAATAATTTCTATGCAATTTTCTCCAATATATTTTTTGATAACTCTGAAAACAAAAAACACTCCTTATTTTTCTTAATTTTTGCATAACATTTTTGCATAGCATATCTTTTCCTAACCAAATGATTGTTCATTAATCTGTTTTGTTGGTCAGTGACTGAAATAAAATTACTGACTTAATTGTTCATATTTTTATACTAGTGGACTTCAGCATACAAGTACTAAGCTCTGGATCTTGGCCCTTTCAAATGTCTTGTGCATTTGCTCTCCCATCAGAGGTAAGGTCATCTTAATTTCTAAGTCTATATTGTAAGATATAGGGAGACTAGTATTCTGGAAGGCTGGTAGCAGATTAGAATCTGGATGAGGCATTAAATCTAGCAATGTTTTAAAGTTTTTTTTTTAAATTTATGACACATTCATATGCATTTTTAGTATAGCGAGCTCTATATAGTCCCATCTCATCACATAATGGTCTGTAAACTGTAGGTTGGATTTATTTGAAGGATTTATTGATTTTGTCAATAGATGTCAGCATAACACTTTGCAGTCTTTTTTTTAAGAGAGAGAGAGGTGGGATCCTTTTTTGTTAAAAAGGAATGAGTATTTGAGTTTTATTCACTTCAAAGTTTTCATAAGTTTTATACAGTTTTTCTGTTGCAATCCTAAAATTATATTTTACTATTATGATCCTGTGTATATGTATGCTTTGAATGCAATATCTTTGGATCAGATAAGATCTGAGAGCAAGTGCAGAAGGATTTCTGAGAGCTATCCATTTCTGGATTTTTTTTCAAGTCAGTACATTTTAGAACATTCTGCCCCTTATTGTTGCTGGTCTTTAATGGCAGTCCATAATAAGATAGCAGTCTCTGAAATAATCATATCTGATTATCCAATTATGTCTTATCAATCTCTTTCTGCTTGTACCCATTCTCACCCAAAAATCTATCTTTCACAACAAACCAATGATACTGATTACTTTTTGTATGTGTTTTTTATTTGATGTTAAGTCAAAGAGATGATTTGGACATTCTCCAGGTATACTTTCTATTTGCCTAAGCTGATTGTGTGGTTTCAAGAATAGTTCTATGAAGCAATATATTGATCAGTCCTAAAAGCTATAGAGTCAACATATACAATATACCGATACATGTGATTGAGCAATATGCTGAAGATCTCCCTCCCAGAATAGGTTAGCAGGTTATGGGTCCAAAAATAAGCTGCCTTTGCAGTTGAACTAACTAACTTTATGGAACAGCTTATCTCCTCTTAAAAGCTTCTGGAAAGTGGTCAAGAAAGTGGTCTGCTAAGGTTTAGGAAATATGGAACAAGGTGAGATGTAGCTTTTTTCTGCTGCTTTTAGTTGCTGATTGGAAATCTTATTTATGAAACTTGTATTTTTTATATTTGTTAAGCCTGGGTTCCCCAACCAGGGTTAGGTAGACAAGCTAAA
>BLBF01000044.1:23890265-23976724 GCA_015471245.1 Laticauda colubrina | reverse complement strand
TAGTATTTCACCTAAAACAGTTAGGGTGAACAATGTTATCCCTAACAATATTGGATTATAAATCCAATAAATACTATAGGTCCCATGATAATTGTGTAGTTGCTACACAATTAAGTCCTTCATCCAGTATTGCTGGCTTTTTGAGAATGAAACACCCATTTTCATGTAACATTTAATACTTTTTATATACTTTGCTGATGACAGTCTATTTATTGTCATCTATGTCAACTAGTATTATGTCATACTGGACTCAATAATGGATTGTATGATTATCAATGAATGAAGAAAAAAAACCTGTCAAAGTGCTAGTTTTTGTTTAGGAATTAAAAGTACAATCTATTGTAAATAGCATGCTTTCTCCTTAAAAGAGTACATACCCAGCTTGAGTGTTCTTATAGCCAGTTCATATTCAGGTAGAGTAACTGGTACCAAAATATTTTGACAAACCTGGTTGAATGACATCAACAATTACTCATCCATTTCTCTAATGCGCTTAAGAATGAAAATGTAAATATGATATGGTTTGGTTTGATTTGATTTGAAATGCAGCTGGAGCGCAGTCATCAGAGATTTACTGCTTTCTATGCAAGTCGTCACAGTGGCAGAAAATTAACATGGTTGTATCAGCTATCCAAAGGCGAACTAGTTACCAATTGCTTCAAAAACCGATATACACTACAGGTAAAGTACACTGTGGTTTGGTTAAAAAAGTTATTCAAGCCAAACCAAACTTTTTATTTGGTTAAAAAGTTATCCTGAATTTGGTAATTTTGCTAATATTTCTGTCTTTTAATAATACTTTAGAAAAATGAAGGAGGGAAAGGCATAATACATGGAATAAATGTTATGGCTTCCATGTAGACACATTCCTATGCTATATATTAACATTCTAAAACTCCCCTCCTCCCCCTCCATATATGTCATTTGCCTCCTCTAATATATTTGTTTAAATAAGCACACAAAATATGCAGCTAATATATATTAATATTCATAATAATGGCATCATATAATCAAATATATATGCTTAAATTGTGTATATAAGCCATTCAGATAAAATCCCTTGAATAGGTAGTTGGCATATACAGTGCATTCAGAAAGTATTCAGACCCCTTTCACTTTTATCAATTTTGTTATGCAGCCTGATTCTACAGTTGTTGAAATTAATTTTTCTGCCCACTAATCTACACCCACTACCCCATAATGTGAAAACAGAATTTTAGAAATGTCTGTAAATTTATTAAAAAGAAAAAACTGAAATATCACATTGGCATACATATTCAGACCCTTTGCAACAACCCTTTAAATTTAACTCAGTGCTTCCCAGATCTCTTGATTGTTGTTGACATGTTTCTACACTTTGATTGGAGTTGACCTATGGTAAATTGATTGGATATGATTTTGAAAGGCATGCACCTAAAAGACCTCAAAGCTGTCAATGTAGCAAAGCAAAAGCCATAAGGTCAAAGGAAGCTTTGCCTACAAAGCTTAGAAGCAGGATTATTGCAAGGCACAGATCTGGGGAAGATTACAACAAAATTTCTGTTGTGCTGAAGGTTCTTAAAGAGCATAGTGGCCTCTATAATTCTCAAATGGAAGATGTTTGGCACAACCTTGACTCGTCCAAGAGCTGGTTGTCCGGTCAAACTGAGAGGGACCTTATAAGAGAGGTGACCAAGAACCTGATGATCACTCTGACAAGCTCCCAGAGATCTTGTGTGGAGAAGAGAGTTCCAGAAAACTTCACTGCAGCTCTTCACTAATCGACTTTATGGCAGAGTAACTAAACAAAATCTTCTCAGTGCAAAACACATAAAAGCCTGCTTGGAGTTTGCAAAAAAGCACCTGAACTCTCAGACTGTAAGAACAAGATTTTCTGATCTGATGAAATCGAGATTGAACTGTTTGGCCTCAGTTCTAAATGTTATATCTGGAGAAAACTAGGCACCGGTCATCATCTGCCCAATATCTCAACTCACCTGTTCAAAGTCATCCCAACATGGTGAAGCATGGTGGTGGCAGCACCATGTTGTACTGCTGTTTTTCAGAAGCAAGGACTGGAAGATTGGTCAGGGTTAAGGGATAGCTGAATAGAGCAAAGTACAGGTATATCTTCAATGAAAACTTGTCCAGGACCTCAGACTGGGCTGAAGTTCACTTTCCAACATGACAACAGTCCTAAGAACACAGGCAAGGCAATACAGGAGTGGCTTAGGGACAACTCTGAACGCCCTAGAGTAGCCCAGCCAGACCTCTGATTTGAATCCTATTGAACATTTCTGGAGGATCCTGAAAATGGCTGTCCACCAATAGTCAATATCCAACCTGATTCAGTTTGAGAGAATTGGCAAGGAAGAATGTAAGAAAATCCCCCAATCCAAGTGTGCCAAACTCATCACAACCAGAGGTGGTATTCAACTGGTTCAGACCAGTTCTGACATGCCGGTAGCAGAAATTTTGACTGGTTCTGAGAACTGGCAAATACCACCTCTGGCTGGTGCCCTGCCCCACCCAGTCACTTATCTCACCTGCCATGCCATTGCTAACCTGCCTTCGTCCGCCATTGCTACCTGCCTTCCCTGATCTCCCTGGGTGAGTGAGCCTGCAGGCAGTTGAGTCGATTCTCAACCCAGCCTACTTGCTGCCACTGTAGCAAGCCTAGCTCAAGTGCCAACTCCTGGCCCAGCCTAGGCTGCTGCACTGCTGTCCCTGGGCTTGCCATCCCTGGGCTGCGCTACTGTCCCTGGGCTTGCCTGGCTTGCTTCACCACCAGTACCGCAGCTCCATCACATATACTTGCAGCCCAGCTAGCTAGCTATCCCCCCATCATTCCCAGCTTCCAGTGCCGCTTCCTGCCTCTTCCTGGAGTTTCCCACTGTTCTCAGTACTTCTTGTGCTTACCGAAGGTTCCTGTGTTTCCATCAGCTTCCCTCTTTCCTCTGAACGTCAGCTGAGAAGTTGCATGGCCACACTGGCCAGGAGGACGCTCTGCCCCCTGGCCAGGAATCTGCATAGCTGTGCTGGCTGGGAGGATACTTGCCCCATGCGATGCTGGTCACTTGCCTGGCCAGTGTGTATCAGAAGAGAGGGAGGCTGAAAAGTTTGGCCCAGTTTTCTCCTCCTTCTCGGGCATACACATATAGCATGCATACATGAGGCTGTCTCCTTCTGTAAGGAGACAGCATGTGAGCGGGTCCCTCTGGTGCTGTGAGATGTGTGCCCACTCTGTGTGTATGCCTGAGAAGGAGAAGATTTGGCTGAACTTTTCTGGCTTCCTTCTAAGCATAGCTGTTTGAAAGGCAGCTCCTACGGCCTACCTGTCTCTTTTAAGGTACTTAGATGCAGCCTGCCATCTGGCCCTGTGCAAAGCCAGCCCAGTGGGGCCGCCACTGCCAAAGGGAAAGGACTTGATTCTCCCAGTCCCAATCACTCTGCATGCTGAAGCCAAGGAGTGGGGGGGGGGGGGAACCATAAAGGGACAGGCTGTGGTAGCTACCTTCCAAGCAGCTTCTGAGGCAGGAAAACTTAGTTTGGCCAAGTCGTCTGATAGACTTGAACACTGGACACTATCTAACAAAATGAAATTCACTATCTAACAAAATGAAATTCAATTATGAAAAAAGTAAGATTTTACATTTAGGCAAGAAAAATCAAATGCACAAATACAGTATATGTGGTACCTTGCTCAACAGTAGTAACTGTGAGAAGGATTTCGGAGTCCTAGTGAACAACCGTTTAAATATGAGCCAGCAGTGTGCAGCAGCTGCCAAAAAAGCCAACACAGTCCTAGGCTATGTAACAGTGGGATAGAATCAAGATCATGTGAAGTACTAATACCACTTTATAATGCCTTGGTAAGGCCACACTTAATCCAGTTTTGGTCACCATGATGTAAGAAAGATGTTGAGACTCTAGAAAGAGTGCAGAGAAGAGCAAAAAAGATGATTAGGGTAGAGGACTGGAGTCTAAAACACATGAAGAATGGTTGCAGGAACTTGGTGTGTCTAGTGTCAGCTTTAAAATTCAGCTGTTACATTTCATGGAAGGGGGGGTGGAAGAGTTGAAAAGTTCAAGGTTATTCTGTGGTGATGTATTAAGAAATTCCAGTTGCAGTTAATTGGTTCTCGTGATTTATGAAGTGTAGAAGTGGGAGGAGAGAGGGAGGAGAGAAGGTGGATTTTGTGTAACACACAAAAATAATTTCACTTTGAGAAATTACCTTTGACATGCCAGATCTGTTTCTAAATAAATCAATTGAAGAGAAAATGTCTTGGAGTGATTGATATCATGGATAATTTCTGGATACCTAACATCTAGTTTAATGAAAAAGACTAGGGGAGACATGATAGCAATGTTCCAATATCTCAAGGGCTGCCACAAAGAAGAGGGAGTCAAGCTATTCTCCAAAGCACTTTTGGTGGAGGGCAGGACAAGAAGCAATGGATGGAAACTAATCAAGGAGAGAAGCAACCTAGAACTGAAGAGAAATTTCCTGACAGTTAGAACAGTTAATCAGTGGAACAACTTGCCTCCAGAAGTTGTGAATGCTCCAACACTGGAAGTTTTTAAAAAGATGTTGGATAATCATTTGTCTGAAGTGGTGTAAGCAGGGAGTTGAACTAGAAGACCTCCAAAGTCCCTTCCAACTCTGTTATTCTATTTTATTCTAAATTATGGTCTCCTCCATCTTGGCTTCAAACATATACACACAGAGCAAACGTACACACCTCATGGCACCAGGACATTCTGTGAGGAGATGGTGTATGGGCAAATGCCTCCGGCACTGTGTGCGTGTTTGTTCTGTGTGTATGTTTGAGGCTAAGGAGGAGGAGAAGTCTTGGCCAAAATTTGGAAAAACTGCCCAAGACTTCTCATGTATTCAGGAGCTAAACCTCTCCTAATGATGAGTTTGGCGGCAATCTGACAAAATGCCTTACAACTCTTCAAAATTGACTTTAAGAGTGCCCAAGTTTTAGACTTTTCTGCTGCTGCTTGTGGCTTGGAAAGTCTCTCATCCTCGCTTTTGTAGGCAAGAGACTGAGCAGTAGTTCTTTCATTCCCACTGCATGACAAAGCACCTCCTCCCATGCTCCCCCCTGTTAATTCACGCTAAGTCTCCCTCTTCGGAAGACTTTGCTGATTGTTCATTGTCACTCCCCAGCCCCCATGGAAGAAGTCGAGAGCAAAAGTAGCTAGGGCGATGGGCATGTCCCTCTGTTGTCCCTCCTCGGTGAACAGCCAGGGCTTTGCCACCTCCTCTTTTCCTCAGAGGCGCAGTGCCTTCCTCCCTTCACACTCCTTGTACTCATGATCTTTAGATGGCCTTTTATTTTGTCAGACCAAGGATGGGGGTGGGGGAAGGTCCATAGAAAATCGCCATGTCTCTGCAGCATCAGTCATGTGACTGATGTGTTGGTGTGGCCAACTTATGTTGTGCCGCCCCACCTTGCTGTGAGTGATGTTGAGTTGGCTATGCCCACACAGTCACAGGACCACCCAGTCACACCCACAGAACCAGTAGTGAAAATTTTTGCATCCCACCACTGGTCACATACCTAAAAATATTTGAGGCAGTAATTTCAGGTTTTTTTTCTTTTTAATACATTTATGGACATTTCTAAAATTCTGTTTTCATTTTGTTCTTAAGGAGCACTGAGTGTAGATTAAATGAGAAAAAAATTAACTTCAACTAGAATCAGGCTGTAGCATAAACAAAATTGACAAAAGTAAAGGGTATCTACATATTTTCTGAAAACACTATATTTAGCACTCGTAGATCTTCTCAGTCTTTTCATTTTTGCTTTCTTCTTGGTTGTGTAATCTCAAAACATTCACTGTACATGCAGGATTTGTCTATTCGAAATCTGTTTAATAGGTATTTTTCAGCTTATATGAAATAGCAAACAATACAGAAAGAACTGTTCGGCCTGAAAGATAAGATTTTATATTGCTTTATTTGCTCTGATAAATTTCTTCATGTTAATTTGGAAATTCATTCAATTAAAAGTTATTTCTTGTCTTTTTAAGGCATCTACGTTTCAGATGGCAATCCTGCTGCAATATAACACAGAAGATGCCTACACAGTCCAGCAGCTCACAGACAGTACTCAAATAAAAATGGTAAAGCTTCATTTCATGTTATTATAATTATAATTACTTATTGTTCCACTTACTACATCCATTTATTTCTTTAAGTTTAGAATTGTAATGAACACAAAACTTAATTAGCAGTTTTCATTTTTTTAAAACAACTTTATTAATGTTTTTAAAAATACAAAAGAAAAGGGATGAAAGAATCAAAACAGGAAAAAGTTTTTAAAAATGAGGAAAAAAGAGAAAGTGGCAGTATAATAAATTTTTTAAAAAGATATCCGACTCCTCAGTACATACAGATGCAAAAACTGTAGTATCAAATAATTTCTTACTCCACGTTAAACATAATATAACTGATATTAACTCTAACAGGGTGTGCAATATTTCTCCTATCTTAAACAAATTTAGTAATCCAGTCATTAATTCAAAAATACTTATCCATCACTCAACCAAGATTAAAAAAGATAATCTCAGTTTAAAAATAAACTGAAACAAAATCTTAAAATAATCAAACTAGTCCCAATATCTGAATTCATTTTTTGCTTTTGTTATTATTACATTTCTTTCATCTCTGTGTACTATGTTGCCTCACATATGTAATATTAAAAAATAATAAAAGTTCCATATTTCTTCCAGTCTTCTCATCCATCACAACAATACATTAAATTTGCTTTCAAATTTAAGTGTGGAACAGATTTTGGGCCTTTATGATTGAATATTAGTTTTAAAACATTAATTATGGCTATCATCCAGAAAAATTATTATAAAGGTGTTTGGGCAGTGACAGTAAAATAGAATTTTAGTATCCTTCATAATATCCTTGGTTTTTTTCTCAATCTATAAAACTTTAAATATCATATAGCACAATTTCACTTTTCTTAATATTACGTTCAACCAATCTGCTGAGTTTTTTTCTGTTTAAATGCAGTTTGTTCACATGATCTTATAAGTTGTAAAAACTTTAAACTAAATGCACTGGTTGCATACGTTCTTCACTATCACCTGTAAAGTATATTAATTAGGGAACAAATTAGGCATTTATTAACTTTTTTAAATTTTTCTGATTTTTAGGATATTTTGGCACAAGTACTCCAGATTTTGTTAAAGTCAAAATTGTTGGTAAGTGCTTTTATTTTGGGAGGGTGGTGAAATAATTTGTAAAAATGTTCTGACATGGCTCTTTTTGATTTTTCATAGGTTTTAGAAGATGAAAATGCAAATGTTGATGAAGTGGAATTGAAACTGGATACTTTAATAAAATTGTACCTTGGCTACAAAAAGTAAGAAAGATAGTTGAATAAAATTTCAGAATTGAAATTCTAGTCAGAATTGTTTTCTTAGGATAGTGGATTAAATGTCTGAAAAGGTCTGTCTGTATTAATTCATGATTGCAATAACATGTTTGCATTTCTGTCAAAATATTATTCCAAAGCCCTACACTTCTGTATCAGTTTTGTTCACTTCAAATGAGTGGAGACTGATTAGAATTAAATTTTGGCTTTTAGAAAGTTTAAATCGACAATTCGTGATGCTATTCTTCAGCTGGAAATCAAATCTAGAAAAAAATAAAAAAATTTTATAATTACCTACTAGAGATAAAACTAGAGGAGAAAATCGTCAAAGGTAATATGATAGTTTGGAGTAGAAATATAGGACACAGCATTACTTTAATAGAATGGGAAAAGATTTGGACCAGAAATAATAAAATTACAAAATCGGCAACATACAAAGAAAATGTCTATAAAATATTCTACAGATGGCATCTCCCTCCTTTGAGACTAGCGAAGATGTTCCCCAACATGAATCTGAATTGCTGGAAGTGCAAAAAGAAACATGGAACATTCTACCACATGTGGTGGGCCTGTACAGAAGCCCAAAAATTTTGCGGAGAATTAAAAAATGGTTGGAGGAAAGGAATTACGACTTAATAGATTGAACTCAAACCAGAATTCTTCTTACTAGGGATATTTAAGACAATTCCCAAAAAAGCCAAATACATAATATTACACATACTCATGGCAGCTAGATAGGCCTTTGCACAATGTTGGAAACAATCTTATATTCCAACAGAGGAAATGACTATTCAGAAAATAGTGAGTTGTGCAGAAATGGATAAATTGGCTCTAGCATTTAGAGACAAAGAATCATCAGAATATTATAAGAGTTGGAAGTGTAGGTATGATTGGATAGAACGAAGATAGATAATATAATAATAAACAACAATAAACTGTAAAGGAGGCTAAGCTATAACTGTAATAACTATATATTCGCATTAGGCTTTAATTGTAAATATGACACCAATAATGATACATATAAGGAACCACAAACTATCCATAATGGAACTGTCTTTTATTCATTTTTCTATTTTTCTATGTTGTGTATGTCTTTGTTCATTTATTTTAAGTGTAAAATCAATAAAAAAAAAATTTGAAAGAAAGTTTAAATTGACAACTCGTGATGCTGTTCTTCAGCTGTAAATCATATCTAGAATCCCCATCATGTTTCCAAGTAGCTAAATTTTACATTCCCTAAAGAGCAAGCATTAAAACTGCATAGCTTCTCGAAGTAGAAATTATGTATATAAATTGTAAAATAATGTATGGATTAGTGAAATGGACTTCTCAGATGCATTATGAAATTTGAAATCAGAATAGGACCCGTATGAGATGAACCTGAAATACCCATTGGATTGTTCAAAACTTCAGGAGAAAAATCAGTTCATTATAACTGCTTCATATGAATAAAGATTGCAAAAATTTGACCAACATACAAAAAATGTCACTGAATCATTGAAGTTCTTCACAAACCATTTTGCTTAATGTACTTGTATGGATAGAGAAATGCCAGATTAAACAGGCAGGTTTCAGAAAAAATAAAGAGGCAGATCAATCAGATACAGAAGAGATATAAATGAAGGGAGCAGCTATATACTTTTTCTGTTTTGAAAATAGCAAAACTAAATATAATTAGTAAAGACTAAATATAATTACTAAATATAGTAATTTAATTTATATGCTAAATATTAGATTAGCAGGATGAAAAAAATAAGTCAAAACACTAAATATAACATAACTTGTATATACTAATACAAAAGAGTCCTTGTCAACCAAAAATTAACAGTAGAAATTATCACAGTAAAAGTGGAAAAATTTGGAATACTGTTAAATATCAACCTGCAAACTTAATAAATTTACTGCTGAGAACCAAGAAGTCAAGCTTTTTGTTTCTTCATTAATGAAGATGGATAAGGTGCTGAAGAAATAAACATTCTTCTCTATAACAGAGAAGATATAGAGATTCTCTAACATCTCTATAACAGTTGATTAAAGAGGAAAGTGATCACAAGTTGGGATAAGATTCTAAAGGATAAGGCCATTTTTATGACAAAAATCACAATAATCAAAATATATATGCACACGAGTGGTAATCTATGGTTGGGGAAGTTTAGAGCCAAGTAAAAAGATGGATGCCTTTTAATTGAGAATCTGGAGGTAGGCTTTAAGTTAGAGTTAAGGCCCATTCAATAGCAACAAACCAACAGAGATGAATAGAATATATGTAATAACTTTTTGAAACATGTCAGAAGGCAGCATTTTTAAATTATTCAGTGGTTATGACGTTTTTATCTATATAATTAACATAATAATTTAATTTACTAGATATAAAGATTGCTATCAGTACATATGCTTGTTGGAAATGTTTGTTTCAGTTGAATCTGGTCATAATGTAGGCTGCACAGAGCAATATTTTAAGAAAAATGCAATTGAGATACTATCTTTAAAACTATTGATTAATATGTTTATCTTGTGTTTTTAACCAGATGCTTAGGAGAGAGTGGGAGTTGAAACAATGGATAGGTCGCAGTCCAATTTTAAGATACCCTGTTTGCAAATATTAATTTTAAGCCTTCTGGGAAATAAGAAAATAATAAAAAATAACTATGGATTATCTAATGCAGCATTCAACAGAAAAAGACTCCCGCCTTTGTTAGATTAATTATATTGCCTTTCACTAATGTTTCATCACAAGGTTTCTGTAGGTCTTCATTTCTGTTTTATAGAACTAATTATTTGCCTAAATTTTCTTGGCAGCAAAAAATTGCGAGTGAATATAAATGTGCCAATGAAGACTGAACAGAAGCAGGAACAGGAAACAACACACAAAAATATAGAGGAAGATCGAAAACTCCTGATTCAGGTACTCTAGAATTTTCGGTGGCTAGCAGCTTATTTAATAATGCTGTTAAATATAATTTTTTCCACAATAGTAAATGCTATCGTTAGTAAGTTTTTATTGCTAGCAGTGTGGTAACTGCCCATTGAAATCTTCATTTCCCAATCATATACTAAACATGATCTATCCACAGGTTTCATTGCTTGGAAAGAATTTAATCTGTCTTCATGAAAATAACTTGACTATGCATATGGTATTTGGATTATTGATATATCATGGTCTACTTAGGCTAGTTCTTGAGATCCTCTAGTTTTTGTCATATACGCCAGGGGTCTCCAACCTTGACAGCTTTAAGATTTGTGGACTTCAACTCCGAGAATTCCTCAGCTAGCAAACCTGGCTGAGGAAATCTGGGAGTTGAAGTTCACAAGTCTTAAAGTTGCCACGGTTGGAGACCCCTGATATATGCTATCTGAGATATATTTCAGATACAATAAGTGGTACTCATTGAACAGCCACTTTTTTAGCATGTTCGAATTTATAACTGCACTGAATTTGAGCGCTCACTACTTGAGACACAGAGGGTTCTCATGGTCATATAAATATCATTTGTAATTACTGCTCCTGAGGTTCCTTTCCCTGATCCTTTAAGAAGGATTCTTACAAAGAAAGCAAACAGAGCACAGTTTTGAACCCCTTTTTATCTCTTTGTCCTTGAACATTTACAGAAAATGAAAAAAAAAAATAGTAACACAATTTAAATTTACACAATTTTAAAATTTATTTGAATTTTATTTATCTGACTCAAAGAAGCACCTTATTTGACATTTGTATAATTCATTTGCATGTGTATTCTGATCGAAGTTGCTATTCTGTACCCTTATAGAAATGGTCCTGGCAGAAAAATTCAGTTTTCCCTACATTCCTTGGTTGATATATATGAGTCAGAGATGACTATTATATCTGTGTAGGATGTATTTGTAGGATCTTATGTAGGATGTATGAGAAAGAATCACCTTTCCTCAGCTATTCTGACTAATTTCTACCTCTGCACAGTTGAGACCAGCTATACCTCAGTTTGCATGGAAATTGCACTATAAAAGAAAAAAAAAGGCATTACAAAGGGTGGTGAAAACCACCCAATGCATTAGAGGGAATCCACTTCCTGCCATTGTGGACATTCAGAGGAAATGATTTCTGCGTAAAGCTCACAGCATTGTAAAGGACCCCTTCCATCCATCCAGTTTACTCTTCTTCCATCTGGGAGGAGGTTCAGGTGCCTGCAGTCTAAGACCAGCAGGCTCGGGAACAGCTTTTACCACACAGTGGTTTCCTTGCTGAACTCCTCAGTTCGTTTGTCCCCACACATATGCTGATGCTTCCCTTGATAATATATGATGTATTTTGTATAATTCTCTGTGCATTTTTGTTTATATTCAATATGTCCATAAACATTTTATACAGTTGTATATGCTCATACGTGCAGTCACACTTATCAATGTGTACTCGTGTATATATATTTTGTTGTTTTCCATTGACATATTCATAGATGTTTTGCATATTTGCATACATACATTTATATTTTACTGTTGTTTTGCACTTCTGGTTGGATGCTAACTGCATTTTGTTGCCTGTATCCATGGCAATGACAATAAAGTTGAATCTAATCTAATCTAATTTAAATGTCTCAAGATTTAAGCTAGTTTATTTTTGTTGAGAAATTGTCACAATCAAATGATATACTGGCTAGCATTCATCCATCTTTGAAATAAAAATCATCTCTGTACACCTTTGATGATTATTAGCCTTTGGTAGTATTTGTTGATCAAGGATTGGACTTTTAACTATAAATTTTGTGTATATTAGGCTGCTATTGTAAGGATTATGAAGATGAGAAAAGTCCTTAAGCATCAGCAGTTGCTTGGAGAAGTGCTTACCCAGCTGTCATCAAGATTCAAACCACGAGTCCCAGTAATAAAGGTTTGTCTAAAGCAACAGTCTTCAACCTTCTTGCTCTGGAGACTGGCGGTGGTAGCAGGGTGGGGAAGGAGAAGGGATGGTTTTATGTGCACCACTTTCACAAATGCAGCTTCATCCACCACTTCCACATTCTGATTCTGGACCAGCCTGGCACTGGGCCGCGGCCCTTGAACCAAAGAATTATCTAGAATAGGGGTGTCAAACTGAATACCTGGGCACTAGATTTGGTGCTTAGATCTGGCCCACAGAGCCACCCTGGAAACAATGAAAGACTGGCCTGCAGTGCCTCTGCCAGTGAAAATGAAGGTCGGGAGGCTGCGTGTGGCCCTCCCAAGCTCTGTTTTCACTGGCAGAGAGTTGCAGGAGGCTGTTACAGCCAAAACCAGAGCTTGGGAGCCCATTTTTACTGGCAGAGAGCTTGGGATGCCACTGGCACCCCCTACACAAGTGACATTGAGCTGGCTACCCTACCCCAGCACACCAAGATCAAACACAACCCTGATGCAGCCTCAATGAAATCAAGTATGACACCCCTGATCTACAAGGCAAAAGTCTTAGCTTGCCAAACATTGATATACTCATTTGCATGAAGATTACTTAACAGGAAAACTCTACTTTTAGCATATTGAAAATATGTGGTACTGCACTAAATTAAGCTATTAGAAAAAAATTATAAGTTAAACAGCATCCAGAAAAATGTAAGTAACTTCAGTTACATGTTTGTGTTTAAACCTTACCGTGTAGAATAGAACACTTACTTTCTTATAATCAAACTCAACTTTTTAGCTATGCTTGTACTTCAATTCCCTTTGAAACCTCTCTACCATTATTAGGTGATAAATTCAATTATTTTGTAGATACAATATGTATACTTTATGAATTTTTTTGTTTTCTTTAAGATTTTTGATAACAGGTAATGGTTACCTATTAATAGTAACAGTAATTAGCAGTTACCATTTCTTTTGGCCTTTCCCCATATCATTTTTTTTAATGTCAGGTTAAGGAAAGTTTTGTGGGATGTCTCCCTGAGTTAAATCATTGTTAAGGCTTGTTAAACACTGAGAATCACAGGATAAAAATGATTAAAAACATCTCAGAATAATTGGTTTTTTTCTATTTTCAGAAGTGCATTGATATTCTAATAGAGAAGGAATACTTGGAGCGGGTGGATGGTGAAAAGGACACCTACAGTTATCTGGCTTAACAATTTGTAGCAGATGTCTGTGCACTCTTTAACTGTAACAGGTTTGAAAGAGAATAAAACTTGTTAGTCTGCTGTTGTCTGGACCTCCATTTTTATAATTAAGATCAGGACTACCATCTGCCAGTCCTAGAATTACATCACACCTGCTCAGGATTGATACATTTCAAGTTTGTAAATATGGACACCAATGCCATTTAATCTAATTTAAGAACAGAATGGAATCTGAAACCTCTACTGGAGGCTGCATGCTACTGCATATAAATCAATACATTGGCTATACTGGGTATCGGCAACCCATGGCTCCAAAGCTACATGCATTTCTTTGGGCCCTCTGCTGTGGCTCCACTGGCTGGCCCCACCCCTCGCCCTCCCTTCCCAATCATTCCTCCCCTGGCCTCAGAACATAAGGGCGATGGCCAGGGGATGGAGAAGTGGCTGAGGCTGATTCTCAGGTGCCTCACTTTTGTAGCTTCTTCCAGCCCTTGTTGGGGTTGGGTGCAACCAACTCTCTGCCCTGAAACACCTGACCCGGCCGCATCTGATGCCAGCCTCACTAACATGAGGGCAGGTGGGGTGTAATGGGATCCAGGAGAGGACAATGGAAAGAAGGATGGGCCCGCAGTCCCAGCCGCAGCTTTAAGCTCAGGGCAGTGGGGAAAGGGGGCTGGCCTTGCCGAACCTCGTACGCCCACCCTGGGGGTCAGGCTCGGAGAAAGCCAGAGTGCCCTCGCCAAAGACACTTGCCCGTCAACCAGTCTACCCTCCCCTATCTCTCTCTGTCTGTCTCTCTCCTCTTTTGATCTTCACTACTCCTTTTCTTCTTGGTAACTTTTTGGAAATCCGGGCTGGCTGAGGTACAAGTGCGAACCATGGCAGAGGCTTCCTTCGGGTGACCCCCCCTTCTTTTGCAATCCCCTGGCCAGCTGTGGCAGGGTCAGGAAGGCATGCATGAGCAGGGAAACCCTCAAGCAAGTAGCTGGGCTTGGCCAAAGTACAGCAAAGGCGCGCGTGGGGTGGGTGGCCACTCGCTTGAGGGTCTCTCCACTGGTGCACACCCTCCAGGCTCATTTCTCAGCCAACTATATTTCCAAAGAGTTGCTAAGAAGGAGTAGTGAAGAGCCTCAAGAAGAGCTTGCAGTCTTCACCCAGCCTCGGCTTTCCGAAAGGAGACACTGAGCAAGAGATACACACACACGGGGGGGGGGGGGATCAAAAGGGGAGATGGAGAGACAGATACAGAGAGGAGGGAGAGGGGAAGAGACAAAGGGGGAGAGAGAGATGTCAAAAGGGTTTTGTGGTTTTGGTGTTTTTTAATAACCGGTTCACTGCCCTAATGACCAGATGTGTGGATCATGTGACTAGGTGGGAGAGTGACATTGAGTTGGCCATGCCCACAGATTTCGTGGCTCCTGGTGTTTTGTTTTCTTTGGGAAATGGGTCCCAATGTCTCTTTGTTTAAGGTTGCAGACCCCTGGGCGATACAAAGGAGCTGTTTCCCCAGACAGCACTTAAAACACGTTGGCAGCACTTTGAGAGAATCTGATTTGGGCACATGTGTAATCTGCTATGAAAAATCATTTGTATAGTGTGTTTCATTTTTTAATGTGCAATAAATAAAAAATTCTGTACAACTTGCATTTGTTTATTGTTAAGTTACATGACTGTCTTTCTTAAATGTAAATAAAAGGAACAATGACTATGAAGCCAGATGATCTGGGTACTGTTTTGCTTTAAGTATTATCTCTAGTGCCACCACAAGTAAAACTTCAGAAAGCTCAAATCAGTCTTGATCCATTTCCTTTGAAACAGGAAAGGAAAAGTTAAGTACAGGTAGTCCTCAGTTTACAATCACAATTGAGCGAAACATTTCTGTTGCTAAATGGGACATTTGCTAAGTTAGTTTTGCCCAATTTTATCACCCTTCTTGTCACAGTTAAGTGACTCGCTGCAATTAGTAACACAAGTATTAAGTGAATCTGGCTTCCCCACTAACACTAACCATTATAAATATGAGTTAGTTGCAAAATCCGAATTTTGATTATATTACCATGGAAATGCTGCAATGGTTGTAAGTATAAAAAACAGTCATAAGTCATTTTTTTCAGTGCTGTTATAACTTTGAATGGCCACTAAATGAACTCTTGTAACATGAGGACTACCTGTGTCCCACATGTAAGAATATTTCATCCACACTTTATTGCTGAATAGTACTTTTAGCGACAGGAAGTTATATTACATGCACTCATATTTAACTGGTGGGAACACTGGTTCTGATGCATGCAATCTGCAGGTTTGTTAGGGATTCTTTTATGTGTGTATATACACAGACACAGAGAGTGTGTATGTGTGTGAGAGAGAAAGATACTGAGTTCAATACTATTCCTAGAGATAGCTTCTGCTGTTGTATGGAATTTTTCTACAGCATGTTGAATGAGGGGAGAGCAGAAGCAGTCATGGTGAGCACACATGCTATATTGTAGACCTTTTTATACTTCATTGTAAAAAGATGAATAAAGTTCACTAAGACAAACGAAAAGTTTAACAACATACAGCTCTTGATGTAAAAAATTAATACCAGTAGGATATAATGGTTAAGATACTGAACTTAAAAAGCAGGTTCTACTTTTCTGCTAGGCACAGAAGCTAGGTAGCTGCTAACCTTAGACCAACAGCCCCTTCTCAGCCTAAAACATGTCAGGCTCTAAAAACAATCCCTTGTCACATCATGTGTTGATAAGATTCTGTCTAAAGACTTGGTAAGCATGCAATTAATTGGGACAAACACTAAAACTGCTCTTGTGATCTTTATAGGATCAATAAAGTATTCATTTTTTCACAGGTATTTTAGATTCAAGTTTTGTTAATTTTGTTAAAATTATTTAGCACATTTCTCATGTAAAAAATACACTTTCAAATATTTTTACATTTATACATTCAGCCAAGCCTTTATTTAAAGATGGCAACATACAATATGAATTCAAAGTTCAAGTATCCTTTATTCAAGGTTCAAAAAGTGTACCATACTGCATTATTGCAAAAGATCAATGGTACAAAACATGTTGCAGCTGGTGAAAAGGCATTAAAAAGTTGATTTTAAAATCTAATATAAATTACAGGTACAGTACTTTGCAAATTTTGCATTCCAAATTGCATCAATTCAGTTTTTAAAAATAAAATTGCCCACAGTAGTAGAAACTCCTGAAGATAAGGCAGCTGTTTTATAGGCGAGGTAGTTGGTATCAAGGGATTTCCATTTCTCTTTCAATGCCTACATACTTGAGGGCGTCAGCCTGACTATATCTAGAAAAAGATAAGTTGTATTTAATTATTTTTAAAGCAGAGTGACCTAAGAATACTACGTGTGTGTACATGTATATATAAGTTTTATCAAAAACATTTAACAGTAATAGTGCAAAATAAAATAAAATGAGAAAAATGAATCTAAAAAGCTTTTGAAAAGCTACTTTTTATAAAGAAAAGTAGAGGGTTAAAGATATAGTGGCTTCCAATCTTTACAACAGTTAAGAAGTACAATTATAATTTTAACTTTTCTTTAAGCTGGCATCATGACTCTTCTATATTTTGCCAAATCAAAACAAAAGGTTCCCAGTCATCCAAAAAATGTATTTTAAAAAACACACCATAGAAATGAAATTGATTACCCTACATCTAATAATTTATGAGCTTACAATTAATAATTCTGACTGCATATATTTTTTGCAATTCTTTATTGATAAAAGCTAGTATAAGTATTCTCATGATTTACATACTGAAATATATTATTTCCCCAATTTAGGTTTTAGCATTATCCCTACCTGTAATCAAAAAAGAGCTCTTCACCAGTCTGAATGGCTCTCTTAGCGAATATGCCTATTCTATGATCTCCATTAACCATCATAACTGTAAAAGAAAAAGTGAAGTTGAGGAAAGATTTTACAAAAATCTTCTCTTTAAAAAATGAGTATGATATAATCCTGTATCGATATTTACCTTTTGCATAGCAGTTGGGATTGACTGAATGGTTTGCAAATCTTATTTTGTTACCCTTCCGTGTTGCATCAACCACAAAATCTAAATTAAAAATAACAGATAAATTCACAACTGCCTGACAAGTAGGAAATATAGTAAGATTCTTAGAAAAAATAACTCATTCTGCAAATAAAGCTTTATCTGTCATTTGAGTTATTATGCTTTAATTACTGATTTGGCTTATAACTTTCCCTGCATCATAATTCATGATATATATTTTATCTGTTTATCAGGTATCATATATAATATTTATTTAAATACTTTCTATAAAATATTCTGGATATTTTAGTTAATTAACACTTCTTTGGTTTTCATGAAGTGCCATCTTTGCTGCTCACATCTACAAATTAATCTGCTTTTTAATCATTGTTTGTTAGGTTTTCAATTCCTGATCACATTTAGCATTAAAACATTTTCTTCCATTGCTAAGAATCTTAAATATTTCAAACCTAAAATCTCAGCAATTCTGATTAGATAACTGGAAGCAACATTAGTATTGTAGCCAATAATTGAGATAAGAAATGTGAATAAAGTAGAAGGTTGAAGAAAGCAACATACATACCATTATTCAAATTGAATAGAAAGCTGCACATGTATTTATCATAGACCTTCCCTCTTCTGTCTGCTTCATCTTGAGAAATAATCTGAAAATAATATTTTTAAAATGATTTTGGTATTTGGTATATTTTCTACCCATTCCCCCACCCCACCCCCCCGCTTTCACTTTTAAATGCAAAATATTTGATCCAGCAACTTAACAATGATTATAAATAAACTGTTCTGCTGCAATCATCTGTCTATGACAGGGCTTCTTAAAGTCTAATATACCATAACCTCCCTCAAAATGATTTTCTGGATCTCCTTTCATAAATAAAAACTACTGAGTTGGTTGAAATTAATGTTAGGCAAAAATAGTCACTGAACTTCACAAGCAGGTTACATTTCTTCAGATGTTCCAGATACAGGTAGTCCTGGAGTTAAACTTTAATTTAGCCTGCTCATTAGGGTCAGAAGTCAGAACAGATATTAAATGAACTGCCTCAAATAATGACCAACCATCCCTGTTCTCCCAGCGCATTCATTAAATGAACTTGCAGATTCTTGAGTGGAATACGGTTATCAGGAGACTGCAAGCAAGCAAAAACTTTCTACAGCTTTTTGTCTCCAGGAGTTGCAGAAATTCAGCTCATAAAATTTCAGCAAGAGCACAAAACATGCAGAATACAGAGCAGAAGCTGAGTCCTTGGAATTTTTTGCTGTTTAACTACTCTTACAATGCAGCTATGACTTGCTTTGGTGTCCTAGCTGGATTCTAAAAGCAGACACAAACAGAAAAAAATATTTAGAGGAGTTCTAGCTGACTCTTAAAAGATTAAACTTTTTGAGTTGCATTTTTTTTTTCAGGTAAAGCCAAAAAGTTGCAGGAAGCTTTTTTTGCTTACTTACTGCCTTTCCTTTATTCTTCAACCTGCAGTGAAGGTAAGATTTTTAAAAGAAATAGAGATTGGAGGAGAGAGGCAGGGAATTTGATTTTAACACGTAATAGGGGAGGGGGATCAAGAAGTCTTAGCCTCCCAAGCATTTTTTTAGTTTTCTTAATTGAAGAAACGTGCCTTTCGGAGAGAGGGAGGGAGGGGATTAAAAAGAAAAAATCTGAAAGCTCATCCTAAAGTTGCTGCCTTTGCTTGCAGGGCAAGAATCAGGAGATATTTTCAATCTACTGATAACTACCTGATCAGTTCCAAATAAATTCCAAAAGCAATCACCATTTCCTAAGTAATTGCCAGAGTGCTGAAAATTGCAGAAAGTGGGTGGGTCTATTCTAACCAACAGAAGGACTGGGCGTGACATGATAACAATCTGCCAATCTTTGAGGGGCTGTGACACAGAAGAATCAACCAATTCTCCAGTGCAGTGGTTCCCAAACTTTTTCAGTCGACCACCCTCAGTGCCCCCCACCCAGGGGTGGGATTCAAATTTCTGTGGGTGTGGCCTAATTTGAGGGTGTGGTTTGCTGGTCATGTGACCGGGTGGGCATGGCTTGGTTATGTGATTGGGTGTGCATGGCTTGCTGGTCACTTGACTGGATAGGTGTGGTTTGGTGGTCATGTGATTGGGTGGGCGTGGCCAGGTGACTGGCAAACCAAATACAAGTGGTCCTCACTTAATGGACGGTTGTTTAGCAAGTGTTTTAATTTATGACTGGCCTCCCCAGAGCTATTTGACCTGTTTATGGAATTTTGACAGCCATGCACACACATACACACACACTCCCTTCCAACCCTGCTGGAGCAGGTCATTGGACTAGAATCCAAAAAACATCTCTGATTAGATTCTAGTAGTGAATAAAATCTAATCAGAGATGCTTTGCCGATTCTAGTTGATTTGTTTTATTTGTATTTCTTATTTTATGTTGCTGAATTGCTTTCACATTTGTGTCCCTTCTTGTGCACAACCCAGAAGCTTTTGTGATTCTTTGCAGCAAAAATCACCGACCTCTGGTTTTGCTCTCACTTTTCAAAAGTGCCGCCACTGCCGCGTTCTGGTGCCGGCCCTGCAGGTCCACCCCATTAAGCCCACTGCACCGGTGGACCTGCCGAAGCAAGTCTAAATGGAGCAGTGCACAAAGTCAATGGGGTGAGCCTGAAAGAGGGAAAGAGAGAGAGAGAGAAAAGAAAAGAAAGAGAAAAGGGAAAGAAAGAAAAGGGGATAGACAAAGAAAGGGGGATGGAAGGAAGGGACAGAAAGAAAAAGAAATAAATAAAGGAGGGAGGGAGCAGAAAGATAATGAGATATCTATTCTAGTCCAATCACCTGCTCCAGTAGGTTTAGAAGGGAGTGTGTGTGTGTGTGTGTGTGTGGTCTCCTTGTAATTTACAAGTACATTTTGGTTTTAGCTTCTTCAGAATTAGCACTGTAATACATTGGGGAAAAGTAATTTTTTAGGGTGGAGATCTGGTCCAATGGATTCTGTTTAAAGCCTCAACAAAATGTGAGAGATTCCTGATAGTCTTGACCATGTTTCGTCCACAAAACCTTTCATAGACACCAAAGAGGTTTCAATGTGCTGGCAAAGAGGTTTCAATGTGGAAAAGAGCCTCAGTCTAAACTAGACCTCATTTCAATCTGATGCATCAGTTCGTTCTCTCTCTCTCTCTCTCTCTCCCTCTCTCTCTCTCTCTCTCTCTCCCTCTCTCTCTCTCCCTCTCTGTTTGCTTAGTTTGGGGGTCATTTGTTGATAAGGGCTGCCTGCCTGCCTGCCACACGCCATAAACATAGCCAGACCTCAAACTCGGAGCCAAACCAAAAAGTGGAATGTTACATCACAGCCATCTGCTCAGGATATCACATCACAGAACTCAGGAGGTTTCTCCTCCTGAGAAACACCTGTCTGTTACACCACAAAACCTCAGGATGTTGCAACACAGCCAACGACCCAGGAGATTACAGTACAAGACCCAGGATGTCACAACAATAGAACTCAGAAGGTCATCACACAGCCCATTACCCAGGTCGTTACAACACAGCAGGCTGATGGACACACAGGCAGTACCTCAGCCACACAGGTTCTTACAAAAAAACCAACCAATCTGCAAACATCAACTCCATCAACTAATCATGAAATAACAAGACAGCCAACCAGCCCACTTACAACAGAGCCAGCATACTACACCTCCCCACCAGTATTTATAGAGACACGGCAGCTCCAATCATGCTTTGCTCACACAAGCACGAAGCTGAAAGCACGAGCCTGAAGATGGAGAGTGGAACCTCGTTGAAACATCGCCAAGATACTCTCAATCTTACACGGGAAAAGACCCGAACAAGCCAAAACCAGCATACGTGTACCCGTGAAAATCTACAAAAACAAATATCCTACCTCTACGGGGAGGAAACTTTCCCGGCTGACCAGGATCTATGAAAAACTCGAAGTCTGAAGAGCCACCATCTTATGTGACCACACATTCCTACGCAATTGCCGAGACAAAAAAGTGATCCCCACATGCTTCCAACTCAAACTCCATTCCAAAACCTCAGCCACTGAAAGGATCCTGAAAAGAACAGAATTAGCCCTAATCAAAAACGAACTCCACAGGAAAAGATTCCTACTACACCATACCAACAGGGATCTACTCACTCTCCACCTCAAACTCAGAAACAAAATCCACACAGCACACTGGGACAAATCCAAACAACTAGCTCTCTAGAGAGCCGAAACAGAAACCTCCCACAAGACAAACACACCCACCAACAAACTCCACAGACTAGAGAAACACCAGAAACCCAACTCCCCCCAATAACACATGAAACAAACAGCACATAACATATCAGACAGAACCCTCACCATAGCAGAAACTAATGTCCTTTCCAAGGGATTCAACTTTGCAGTCGCCCCCAAACGCATCCCCACAAAAAACATCATATGCGGAGTTGAAGCTAGCCTAACCAAAATTAATCCAGATGTAGTCAATAAAATCAGACTTGAAATCACCAATGTCCTCTGCTCCAGCAGTCCACCCAGAAAAGAACAAAAAGCACTCACCAACTTGATGAAAGACAACAACATAATCATTCTCCCAGCAGACAAAGGCAACACCATGGTTGTGATGACCACATAAGACTACCAATCCAAATTATCCAACCTATTCCAAGAGCCCGCTTATAAACTTCTAAATACAGACCCCACCACCTACTTGGAAAAAAACACCAAATCTAAAATAAAAGCCTCTCCCATCAGTAAAGAGATCCAGCAAAGAATCATCCCCAGAGAAAAATCATCCAGATGCCCTAAGCTCTATGGCTTCCCCAAGATACACAAAGAAGGAACACCACTCAGACCCATAGTCAGCTCCATAGGCTCACCTCTACAGAATTTTGCCAAATTTCTCACCAAACAACTCCAGCCCTACAAAGAACCCATCACCTCACACATACAAAACTCTTTCCGCTTCATAGAAACAATATAGAAACAAAATCTACAACCTGGCGACCTACTCATGAGCTTCGATGTCATATCCCTCTTCACCCAAGTATCTATTAAAGAAGCCTTGACAGCTATCCAAAACAAATGAAACCCCCTTAAGCACATCCTAGATCTGACCAACGACTGCCTAACCAACACATATTTCATCCACAATGGACAAAGATACAAACAGATAGAAGGAGCACCTATGGGATCACCCCTCTCACCTGTCATTGCTAACCTATACATGAAACACTTTGAAACCAATGCTCTAGACAAATCCAAACACAAATCCAAACTCTGGCTTAGATATGTAGATGACACTTTTGAAATTTGGCCACACAGGAAAGAAAAACTGGACAATTTCTTCACACACCTCAACAGCCTACATACACCTCAACAGCCTCAACAGCCCAAAATACAATTCACCATGGAAACAGAAGCCAACAACCAACTTCCCTTCCTGGATGTCCTAATTTACAAAAAAAACCAATGGTTCCCTAGGACATACCATCCACCAGAAGAAATACACACTAAACGCTACTTAAACGCACAATCCCATCACCACCCTGCACAGATCAACTCCGTAGCCAAGACCCTCATCTCCAGAACCAAATGTCTAGCTGACAAAGACCACCTGAGAACAGAATTACACACCCTCACGTATTAATTTCCAACGGATTCCAAAGAAACACAATTACCAACCTAATCCTAAGGGAGACACACCCAAAAAACTGAGACATAGAACAGGACAACAGTATCGCCCTCCTCCCCTACATCAAAGGCATCACAGATAAAATCAGCAAAATTCTCCATAAACACAATATCAGGACAGCCTTTGGCACTGACCAAAAAATAGTCAACATCCTAAGAAACCCTAAGGACAGGATCCAGCTAGAAAACCAAGGAGTTTATGAAATACCATGCAACAATTACCCAGCCACATACACTGGACAGACCAACAGGGGAATAAGTGCATACATCACAGAACATAAGAACACAGTCAGAAAGGAAGAAAACACTTCCTCCCTTTTCCAGCACCTTAAAGCCACAGAACATGAAATTAATTTTGAGGGAACCAAATAATCTCCAATACTGAACACTTCAACAAGAGAATAACCAGGGAAGCCATCGAAATGGAGAAACACCCTCATAACATGAATAAACGGGATGATACCTCCTGCCTACCGGACATCTGGAAGCTAGCCCTTATCAATAAACGAGTCCCAGCCACAAAAACCAACACCGGACCCAAAACAACACATGATGCCATAACCAATTTCCCTCACCAGACTCAAACCCAAACCCATCCCATAGACGAAAGGCAACTACCGTCCAGAAACCAGACCACGGCTGCATCACCAGCTGCCACACCCCCATCCCCATATTAAGCAAACTGACACATGCCATAAACACATAGCCAGACCTCAAACTTGGAGCCAAAACAAAACCCGGAACGTAACATCACAGCCATCCGCTCAGGATATCACATCACAGAACTCAGGAGGTTACACCACAAAACCTCAGGATGTTGCAACACAGCCAATGACCAATGAGATTACAGCACAAGACCCAGGATGCCACAACAATAGAACTCAGAAGGTCATCACACAGCCCATTACCCAGCTCGTTACAACACAGGAAGCTGATAGGCACACAGGCAGTACCTCAGCCACACAGATTCTTACGAAAAAGCCAACCAATCTGCAAACATCAACTCCAAACACACCAAAACCTGCATAGATGGATGGATGGATGGATGAGCAGGCAGGCAGGCAGACCTTTTGAATGAATGTATGGATAGGTAGGTAGGCTGGCAGGCAGGCAGGAAGACAGACAGACCTTTTGGACAGATGTATGGATAGGTAGGCAGGTAGGTAGATCTATATTGGTAGATAGCTAGAAAGACAGGCAGACCTTTTGGATGAATGTATGGATAGGTAGGTAGGCAGGCAGGAAGACAGACAGGCAGACCTTTTGGAGATAGATAGGTAAGTAGATAGATCTATGTTAGTAGATAGATAGGTAGGTAGACAGACAGAAAGACAGGTAGGCAGGTAGATAGGCAGGAAGGCAGGCAAGCAAACCTTTTGGATGGATGGACAGACAGACAGACAAATTGCGACAGCGGCGGCAGCTTTGGGAAAGTAGAGTTACTTTCCCAATGTGCTGCCACCACTGCGTTCAACATGCCAGTTCCATAGACTCATCCCATTGAGCTGCTTGCACCGCTCCGGTGCAACAGTCAATCGGGTAAGCCTGCGGTGCCAGTGCCTCGAACACTCCCCTGCTGCTTCTTAGCAGCCCTAAGGGAACCAGCAGAGAGGCGCTAAGAAGCAGCAGGGGGGTGTTCGAAACGTCATCCTCACAGGCTCACTCCATTGATTGTTGCACCGCTCCAAAGCTGGCATCTCGAATGTGGCCACGGCTCTACTTTCTCTACTTTACTCTACTTTCCGTATGTGCTGCTGTGTTCGAGGCACCGGCTCCAGAGCGGTGCAACATTCAATAGGGTGAGACTGCAGGCCGGCACTTAGAACGCCCCCCTGCCACCTCTTAGTGCCCCCTAAGGCATCCCACTGCCCCCCCCAGAGGCAGTACTGCCCACTTTGGGAACCACTGCTCCAGTGCACCTAAGGGCTGAATAAGAAGTAATTGATGGAAACTTCAAACAGAGATCTAACCAAGAATTAAGGAAAAAATTCCTATCAATGAATCAAGTGGAACTGCTCTCCAGATGTGAGTGCTTCATTATCACATCTTTATAAGAAGAGACTGGACAGACATTTGTTTGGAATGGTATACATCTCTTGATTAAGCAAGATGGACTAGAACAATGGTTGCCAACCAGTGAGCCAGGATCACTGATGGGCTGGGGACCACTGGTGGTCCATGAGAAAATTTTGGTGGTCTGCAGAGAAATGTCAACCCCAAAGCAACTAATGTGGTGTTCATGTAAAGGATGTGTGTTTGTGTTTATTTTCATGATTATAATGTGCACTGAAGATGGTGTTTGATTTCATTGTATGAGGTGCAATGACAATAAAGTAAACTAACTAACAAATCCAGGCTGTGCGGGAACACAAGGCTGCGCTGCCCACATGGCCCGTGGAAACACAAGGCTTGCATCGCTTGCACTGAGAACAACATGAGGTAGTGAAAGGAAGGGGGAAAGGGTGGAGGGCGGAACTTCCCCCACTCGCACCATGTGCCTTGCCTGGCCACCAGGCTGCTGCTTTCTGCTTCTTTCTTCTGCTTTTGGCTGCACACAAGGAAAGCAACAAAAGTCTTTCTTTCTCTCCCCCAAACTCTGCCAGAAATGAGTCTTTGGGATCCTGAAAGAAATCCTGTTCAAAGAGGCTGTGCACCAAGTCTCACAAAGACTCATTTCTCTCCCTCTCTCCCCTCCCCCCCTTCCTCCCTCTCTCTGAGAACGGAGCTGGAGACAGTATTCTGCAATCCCAAATAAAGAATGATTGATCAGTAGGAAAATGGGGTGGTGAATTTTCCTGCAGACTTTTTTGGGGATTTTCCCAGGGTCTCTGGTCCTCAGGATTTAAAATAATGAGTTTGGTGGTCCCTGAGGTCCAAAAGGTTGGCAACTCCTGGACTAGAACAGTGGTTGCCAACCAGTGGGCCACGGCCCACTGGTGTTCTATGAGAAAATGTTGGTGGTCTGCAGAGAAATGTCACCCCCAAAGTATCCCCCAAAGCAATTAATCCAGGCTGTGCTGGAACACAAGGCTGTGCCACCCACATAGGCTGCGGCAACCCTCCCCACCCACTCACTCCTTACCTGGCAAACTTGCCTGCTAAGTTGCTATTTTTCCTTTTTCCAACCATCAGCTGTACTGCTGTGCCAGAAGATTTAGATTAGCTATAAAGCAGGAAATCGTTGCATTTCTTGCTTTCTAGCTAGTCTTTAGATCTTCGGATCTGCTTTTAAGAAGAGCTGAACCTTCCTTGGGACTGAAGCTTCTATTGTTCAATGCAGACTCACGGCAAGCAAATTTTATGTGACAGATTCAGGTAGCTGATGGTGGATAGAACTCTGAATGATTCTGTGAGCAACTCAATCTACCTGCCTGCTTTGCCTGATTTGGGGTAAAAGTTGATAATTTTTTTATAAAAAATTCAATATTTACATACATGGTAATTTTGTGAGCTTGCTTGCAAGCAAATTTTATGTGACAGACTCAGGTAACCGATGGCAGATAGATAGATCTCTGAATGATTCTGTGAGTAACTCAATCTGCCTGTCTGCTTTGCCTGATTTTGGGTAAAAGTCGCTCTTTTTAATAAAAAATTCAATATTTATATATTTATAATATTTACATACAAGCCATGCCCAACCAGTCGCAAGCCATGCCCAACCAGTCACATGACCACCAAGCCACACCCGCAAATTAGACCATGTCCACATAACTGGTTGTTAAGACAACCAGTTGTGGGCCCCAACTCTGTATGTTTGGGGGGGGGGGAGAGAGAAGTTAGATCAGATCTCTCTCTCTTTCTCTATCAATGTCAGCAAACCACCGTCAGTCAAAATTCATATTAGAGGTCCCCGGGATTTAAAATTATGAGTTTGGTGGTCCCTGAGGTCCAAAAGGTTGGCAACCCATGGACTAGAAGACCTCCAAGATCCCCTCCAACTTTTGTTATTTATCTCCCCATCTCAATGCTTAAAATAATGTTTTGACAAAGCAAAAGAGTTATAAGTTTGGTATTATCTCAAAACCTACTCTGAGTTTTGTTCTTAACTTGCCCAAGCAAAACCTTAAGTAACTCTTGACAGTGATCCTGATTTATCTGATCAACTTTAATGGAAAAAAAACACCCCTACAATTTCTAAAAATTGCTTGTGACCATGGAAAGATGGTAGCACAGTTTGAAAACTGCTGCTGGTGTTTTGATTCCATCTTTCAGACCCTACTTTTTCCAATGCCTAGTCCTAGACAGAATGCATGAGCCTTTTATGTACAATATAAAATTTATTCTCAGTTGTATATCAAATCTACAAACAATATTATTTGTGTTGTATGGCCTTAAGATGCTTCTTTAAATTTTGAAAACAAGTTGTGCTTAACTCTTCAAAAGGCTTATTTAAATATGACAAGCTACAAAATACTCATTCAGTAAAAAATAAACTGGTGTAGCTATTCCTGCAACTTGTCCCTCCTGCATTTTAGTATGCTTCCCTAACAAATTCAGCTTATTTGTTGTTGTTTTCCTGGATCTTAAAATGATGGCCTGCAATTACCTCACCATATTTTAATGTCAATAAGTACTAAATGCTTTCTTGTAAATAAAGATGATACTCAGTGCACTTCACAGTGCAACATGCTACATTCCCATTTTAATTAAAATTAAGGATTGGAACTTACACTGCAGCTTATTGTCCTCTTTACAATAATGGGGCCCAAGTTATCTGTAGATTAGGAAGTTCACCACTGTCATACTATTTTTCTGTCTAGCAACTGAATAAAGCAGTTTTTCTATACTTTTGAGGAGTATTACATTGGAAAAACTGCTGGAAGAAATTAGACTCCTGGTCCAATAGATTTTCAGACAATAAAAAGAATCTACTCTAATCAGTTGAGGATGATTAACTTGAAATTTGAGTGCTGAGGAGGAATCCTATCAGAATCAAAAGGAAGGAGTCCTACTTCAGTAAAATCTGAACATAAGGTTATACAAAGAGACTTCCAGTTATTTTTATACAAAGGTGTTTTTACTCTGTTAATAAAACTACTTTTATAATCACTTGAATACTGAGATGAGGAAGAAGACATATGTGTGTCAGGCTCCATACATCCCTATATGGACACTGCCATTCTGCTGGGGGTGGGGCCCTGCATATTCTTTTACAGCCCCTTTTCCTGTTTCATGTTTTTTTCCCCATTCTTCTTACTTTGATATACTTGCTTGGGAAAGGGAGGGGGAGGGAATTGCTTGGGGCCATCTCAGCTCCGAATGAAAGGCCAAAGTGGCGCCTGAGAGCAACAACTTATCACCTTCCTCAGCTCAAGTTCTCAAAATAACTTCACACCTGTAGATTGGCTTGGCTTGGACTGAACATATAAGAGGGTTTTCTGCAACGTTTAATCTAATGGGTTTTGAGCGGGAACTTCAGATCCTGCCTTGGTTTTCTTGCTATCACTTCCCCTCAGTAAAAATTTCCTTTTGAAATAATGTCTGTTTCAAAAGTTCTGCTTTCTTGAACAGAGAAGAGAGGCAAGTCCTTACATTATGCAGGATCTGCAAAGTGGTCAACCCAGAGAAGCATCGCTCTACCAAGAGGACTTCCAAACCATGTCCAATCAGGGCAGCAAGCAGGGAGAGTGCTGGGGTGAGACCTCCACCACCATCCAACTGGATGCAGCCTTCAGATGCCCAGTGGAAGTGCCAGCCACCATGGAAAATGCCACAAAGCTGAGATGTTCCATTGGAGTGGGATAGTTGGGAGGGGAGAACCAAAGGGGTCACCCTCACCCATGACAGCCACCAACAAGGCTGAAAGTGTGAGCTGGAAGCCCTTTCGGACCAGGAGGACCTGGCCAAAGAACTGGTCCAAGATGACTGCCTCAAGAAACACGTTATGCATTTCGTGATGAAGTCATTTGAAAACCTGAGAGCCCAGGGTGAGCTAGATCACTAGGGCGGAGGAGACAAGCAGCGACAGCAGCCAATGGTGCGAGAACAAACATCCTGATCCCAGCCATTGCCATTCCAACGAAGTATGCAGATGGGGTGGCTGCCACACCAGCCAACCCACTGTGCCTGGCACCTGTCCCTGCAAATGTCCCAGGACCAGCGAGAGCCCTGTAATTGGAATCGTACTAGTCAAGTATGATGACAATCTGCAGCAGTTGGAATTCTTCCTGGCACATTTTTTCACATACATGCAAGAATACAGGAGAGACTTCCAAACCCTGTGTGCCCAGGTCAGGGTCGACAACCTAGCCCTGGAGGGGGCAGTGGCTAGATGGATGGTGACCATCCACAATGCCAATGTCCCAGAGTCCAGAACTTCAATTGCTTCATAATGGCGTTCCGCCTCAGGTTTGAGGGACCATTATTGGATTGCAAAGCCTGTGACCAAATTAGAACAGTGAAGCAAGACCACCGGCCAGTAGCTTAATACACTAAGGAATTCCAAGACCTCACTTGTCACGTGGACTGGCTGGAAGACATCCTAATAAGTTGGTTCAAAGACAGGCTGAACGTCTACCTCTGCTATGTCCGCCTAGTCCGTGGAGCCCTTAATTGCCTCCATGAATTGTACATCCTGGCAGAGATTGATCTAGCCAGAAATCAGCACTGAGCTGGGAGAGCCTGGAAGAGATCACTCTCCCCCAGGGGAAATGAGAGCTCTTTAAGGTGCAAACCGGGCCTCTGAGGTCAACCGTCTGCTTCAAGTGTGTGAAAGATAGGCATTGCATTGCCGAATGCCGCTTGGAGACCCCAGTCCGGAAGTAAGATTGCCTGTCCAGTGGGAAATCAGCGAAGGACACCCCACACTCAAAGGACACCGCAATGAGAGGTAGGGAGATCATAGAGTTGCATCCCTCAACAAATCTGGGAAACCCATCTGAGTAAGACCCCAGGCTTTCTGAGAGTGACCTTGAAGATGACCGCTTGGTAAGTGAACCGACTGGGTCAGTCACTTTTACCCCTAAGACAATAGGTCCCCAGTTTGAAGAAAAGAGTAAAAATGACAGCCCTGCTAAACTCGGGCTGCACCAAATGCTTAGTGAGCCCAACTCTGGTGGGGAGATTGGGAATCCGCCTGAAGAGACTAAAAAGCCCAATTGTCTTTTGCCAGCTGGATGGATCTATCACAGAAGGGGGGAGCCAGCCACATTTGCCACTGAGCCCTTGAAACTAACTATGGAAGATTACAACAGGACTTTAACATTTATAGTAATCCCCAGAATGGAGTGACCCATGGTCCTTGGTCTTGCTTGCTAATATGTGGAAAGCTGTAGTAGACTGGAAAGAGGGAGCCTTAATGTTTTCATGGGAGCTGACAGCACCAAATGTAACTCAGGAAAAGGTGGGCCGAGAGAGGTACTGGCAGCTGCTGCACAAATCAAGCCATCACAAGGCATTCCCCGAGAATATAGGGACCCAGCTGAAGTGTTCAGTGAAGAAAGCTCACATGAACTGCCCCTTCACAGACCCACAACTATGCCTTTGAGATTCTCCAGAGAACTAAACCTAAGATATATTCCATGACCTCTAGGGAGCTAGATGAGTTACACATCTTATAGATAAAAATGTAGCCTCAGTGTTTTTTTCAACCAGCCAGACCCAAAGTGGCAGCCCCTGTGTTTTTCCGAGAGAAGATGGGTCTTTGCACTTATGCAATTATAGGGGTCTGAACGCAATGTGCCTGGAATACCCCCTTCCCCTCATGAAGGACATGTTAGCCCATCTTTTGAAAAGAAATTTTTTTTCCAAATGAAACTTATGTGAAGACTGTTACTGAATTAGAATTATGGAAGGGGATGAGTGGAAAACTGCATTCAATTGCCCACTGGGATTTTTCCAATTTAATGTGCTGCCCTTTTGGTTAGAAAGGGGCCCTGCTGTGTTCATGCAACTAATCAATGAGGTGCTGCATTAGCACTCTATGAGGCATTTTTAGTTTACTTTGATGACATATTAATCTCACTGGAAACCAAAGTGGAGCACATAAAATTGGTCCTAAAGAAGTTCCGCACAGAAAAGCTCTAGGCCAGGAGTATCAAACTCAAGGCCCCTGAGTTGTTTAGATATGGCCCACGGGGCTGCCTTGGAAACAGCAAAGGACTGTGGTGCCTCTGCCAGCAAAAATGGAGTGCCGTTTTCACTGATAGAGGATTGCAGGAAGCCATTGCAGCTGAAAACGGAGCTAGCAAGAACCGCACATCTCTCTCATGAGCTCTGTTTTCATTGGCAGTGTTGTAGGAGCCATCCCAGCCAACAACAGAACTCACGAGGGTTACAAGCAGTTCATCTGAGCTCTGTTTCTGCTGGCAGAGGGTTGCAGTAGGCCATCCCAGCTGAAAATGGAGCTTGCGAAGGCCACATGCCTGCCTCCTCAGCTCCACCTTCACTGGCAGAGCACTTGAGCCACCACAGGTACCCCGACATGAGTGATGTCAAGCTGGCTGTGCCCACCCTGGCCGACCCATCCCCACCCCCACCCCAAGGTCAAACACAACCCTGATGTAGTCCTCAATGAAATCGAGTTTGACACCTCTGCTTTAGGCTAAGCTATCAAATGTGAATTTCATTAAGATAAAATAGACTACCTGGGTTACCGCATCTCCCAGTAAGGAGTGGAGATAGACCCAAAAAAGATGAGAGCAGTACTTGATTGGGCTCTGCTGCGCACAAGGAAGCAACTAGTTTTCTAGGTTCCGCCAATTTCTACCAGCAATTTATCTCAGCATTTACCCAGATTGCTCTCCCTATGGCCAATTTACTGAAGACAAAAGGGAGTGAGAAACCCAAGCTAGGGCACCCCTTAAAATGGATGATGGAATGCCAAGCAGTGTTTGAAAGCTAAAAAGGCCTTTCTCTGCTGAGCTGGTTTTAAAGCACCTGGACCAGAAATCCCATTTGTGATCCAAGCTGATGCCAGTGATGTAGCAATCAAAGTTGTCCTCCTCCAGCAAAAGAGCAGGGGCAGTTGCAGCCATGTGTTTACACCTCAAAAAACCTGAATGACATGGAGCAATGATGGGCGATTTGGGAAAAGGAAGCCTACCCTGTCCATTGGTCCCTTCTGACTTGGTGCCATTTCTTGGAAGGGGAGGGGGGAATCCTTTCACAAAAATCTGAAAGCCCTTAAAACTCTGCATAAGTTATCCACTAAACAAGTACATTGGGCCCAGTACTTCCAACTTTTCAATTTCACCCTCTGATACCTCCCGGGGGGGGGAAAAAACTTCCTGGCTGATGCTCTGTCCAGATTGCAGCAGTACAATAATAATAAGCCAGAAATCATTAGATCATTACTTCCAGCATCACAGCTAGCCGCTAAAGTGATGACCAGAGTACAAATGAAGCGAGACCTCCAAACTGATAACCCAAGCTTAAACAGATCTTCACAACTGATGAGTGGTTCCAGAACCATAAAAACTCTTGTCTAGTGAAAGAGGATTTACCGTGGATGGGACGGAAACTATAGGTCCCGAAAAGACAAAGACACAGCCTGATGCAAATGTGCCATGACTCAAAAATGGTTGGCCACTTCAGATTCATGAAAACATTACACCTAATAAAGAGACAGTTTTGATGGCCCTCCCTCAAGAAAGGCATTGAGAGCGATTTGGCAAGCTTTGCGTGGCAGCAAAGAGGCAACAGGGAAAAATGCCCACCCTTTTGCAGACGGTTGTCAAACCTTCAACACCCTGGAGAAAGATCTTCATGGATTTCATCATTGAATTACTTGAGAGTAAAGGGAATACTGTTATGGACCTGTTTTCAAAATGGAAAACAGGCCCATTTCATCCCAGGCCAAAACATTCCTATAGTAAAGGCCCCTGATAAGATGTTTTTATATCACATATATCACCTAGATGGGTCCCTCTCAAAGAATTGATTCTAGAGCAGTACCTAAGATGCTTTATTAATTATCAATAGGATGATTGGACCAATCTACTGCCCTTTGCAAAGATGGCCTACAACAATGCAGTCCATTCTAGGACAGGGTTTAGTCACTGACCAAGACTTCAACCTATGCCAGAGTTATCAGCTGAGGAGCCCACAATACACTCTCTTAAAGAGTGAATACAACAGTTACAGAACACCTGGCCAGTTGTGAGAAAAGTGTTAGAGGGACAGCATACAAAGCACAAGTAGATTTTTTTAAAAAGGGCATGAACAAACCATATAAAATAGGGGACAGAGTGTATCTTACAATGAAGACAGCCACATTACCACACCCCATTATGGTAGTGGGTGAGCAGCACTCTGAAATTAAAGAAATACTTGATTCTAGGAAACATCATGGGGCAACCCAGTACCTGGTTGCCTGGAAACACCTCCTTCCCTCTGAAAATGAATGGGTCCACAAAAAGCATATGCAAGCCCCTAAACTGTTGAAATGCTTTCATGACATGTACCCCGATAAACCACACTATTTATCTCCATTCGTATCACTTTCCAGATGCACCTCTCCTTTTCCTAGGAGAGAGGGGAAGCATGTCAGGCCCCACTTCATCCCCATTCTTCTGGGGAGGGGCCCCTGCATATTATTTTAGTGTTTCTGGCTTTCCTGTCATTTTGATGTACCGCTTGAAAAAGGGAGGGGGAGAGGATTGCTTGGGGTCATCCTGCCTTGCTTGCCTTGCTATCACTTCCCCTCAATAAAAGTTTCCTTTTGAAATAATGCCTATTTCAAGAGTTCTGCTTTCTTGAAGGGAGAGGAGAGGCAAGTCCTTACAATGTTTCTATTCTTCCTTCTCTATTTGTGTTATCCTTGTGGGGCTATTGTTTCTGTGTCTCAGAGGAAAAAAACAGATTTGAAATATTCCCAAACTTTAACCGACTTCCATCCTCCCAGCCCGGGCCACATGGGCTCTCAGGGGTACCTCCAACCAAAATTCCAACAACCAATGCAAAAACCAGTCCACCAGCATATAAAGTTTTTTTAAAATAATAAACAAAAAACGCAAGCAGAAAAAATGGTGCAAAAAAATAAAAGTGTTAAACCGGAAAGCCAGCTAGCTGTCAAACCTGTTCTAAGCTTCTTTAAGAAAAAAAAAGTTCTAAGTTTCTTCTACAATCTTAACTATTCAGAGCCCTTAAACGGTGGTCTGAACACACTGAGACCGAATGAAGAACTGGGGACCGTTACTGAGATGTGTGTGTGTCCTCAGTTTTCAACTCAGTCTGCAGAGTTATGAGACTAAATATTACCCATTCTAGATTCTCCCTTCGGCTCAGTGGAGAAAGACACAGCTGTTTGGAAGAATTCACTATAATTTAGGGGTAATATATTAACTATGCAAAACAGTTGTTCTTACCTCACCACAATATTCCGAGATGAATTCATTTTTCTGCACTGGATCCTTAATGAAAATTCCCCAGCCTGCCACATCAGAAGGTGCTAGCAGCAGATGCTAGCAGAATGAAAAAGCAAGTGCCTTAAACAAGCCAATAAAACTAAAAAGATACTTAGTTCTAACAAAATACATAGTATGCAATATTAAAAGGGATAAAAAACAAGCAAATTAGTTGATTAATGATTTTGTTTTTAGTGCTTGTTCATATAAATAGTGAAGTTTGACATGCAGACTCATAGATATTCACAGAAAATACAGTTTTGAAACACAAAATGATCTTCCATTGAATCCACATCAGAATAACCTCCATCCCACCCCAATTTTTCTTGAGTCTTTTGAAACTTTGAATCAATATGAATGCAGGTATTTCAAAACTGCAAAGGCATCAAATGAGGCAGTTATGTGTCAGTTAAAATTATACCTCATACATTAACAGCATTTTACTCATACTGATAACAGTATCAGTAGGAAGCATTTTACTGATACTATATTATCATACAGTAAAAGCATTTTACTGATACTATATTATCTATAGGGGAATTCCGTACAGGTCCATTAACATGGATAGAATCTGAATAAGAACAATATAGCACTAATTTGCATAGAACTGTGCCATTAAAAGTAAGCTTTAGTTAAAAGTAAGTTTTAGTTAGTTTAGTTAAGTTTAGTTAAGTAAACTAGTCTATGATATTCCCATAAAATTCCACTGTACTATTAGAAATATAACAAAAATGAATATATTGTGTATTAGCATAATTTCCTATTTTTACATAAACTTAACATGGTGAAACCTTCAGAAGAATGTGCTATTACAGAACCTTCTGCTTTTCAACACTGAATTTATTTTGTGTTGCTTAATTTCTGTTAAAATGAAAGTAACAACTTCAGATGTACATATTTTTTGTCTGTGAGTATAGACTGTATGTTTACTAAGGAACAATTTCTATGGTAGTCTACCATAAGTATAATATGTTTATGTGCCAATCCTAGTGTATAGCTGGTGGTTTCTATGTTAGAACAATGTTCAAGATGGCTGATCACACAAGCTATAATATACAAGCATTTGATAACTGAATTTCCAATAGCATGTGTAAACTGTGCATTGAGAATATACAATTTCTGAATATACAGTTTCACACATCCTTTAGTTGCAAGCATGAAGTAATAAAACTAGAATGGTTTACAATCCTGATTTGATTACCATCCTAACAAAAAACACACTTAGAGTATTTTCCAACAAACTAAGTAATATAAATCAGGGAACAGGTTATGTAAAAACCATTTTCCACTTTCTTGAAGAAGAATGCTCAAGGCATCCATGCTCTATACATTTTGAAGAGATGTCTATCATGAACAAAGATAAAATGTGTCATCTGTTCATAAAAAGATGAACCACCTTTTTGGACCCTCGTTGAATGCTGCAGTTCTTGCAAGACACGTTTTTGCTATCCCAATGATCAGCTGCTCCACATGTCAAACAGAGATCTGGATCACACTCACGTACAGCTAAGTAGCAAGGACATTGCTTTGTATTGCATTGTGCTTTACAACGGCATCCTGGAAACCTATTTTGGCCTTTAAAAAAAAAAAACAAAGTTGCATCAATTTATTTAATTCTGTTACAAACTGCTGAATTGATCAGGATTTTGTTCAGTTTAAAATGCTAGGCAATGCAAATATAGGCACCAAACTGAAGTAGAAATCCAAAGAGCTTCAAGTAGACCATCACATTACATATCTAGAGGTTACTTATATAAATAGCTCAGGTAATACGACGTATAAGAAGTTCATATATTTTAGGTGTATGTTATTTAAAATATTGTCTATTCAAACTGCAGTTTTATCAATAAAGTTTTGGAACAATGCCCTTTGAAATTTTAATCCTCCATAAACTCTGTGTTTGTGAAAAAATGCTATATGCTGCAAAAGATCTGGGGACCAAAACAAGAAATCCTCCAGAATCATTTTAAACTTTTCAAAGATTAGCTAACTTTGAAATAGTATGAAATAAAACCTGCTGGAAAAAGAAGACCCAACCCAAAAACTGAAAAGAACAAAACAAAATGTATTTGAGAACACCAATAAACCAGGAAGATGGCTAGCTTGGAAACTGAAGAAACAAGCAGAAAAAAGATGGATTACTAAGCTACAAAACAAACAGGGAGAAAATATGTTATCAAGAAGAAAAGGAATTCAGAAATTTTATGAGGATCTATATAAAGAAGAAGAATACATAACAGAAGAAAAAGTGTCAAAATTATAATTTTGAGGAAAATTTTTGTGGGCTATAGAGGCCAATATAGTTTTCCCAGAGCTGGATATGGTTCAAGAATGATACAAGAATGGTACAAGAATTTCAAAAAATAATCTCCAAGTTTTAAGGAAGCAGCGATTAGACACATGGAGAAGACTAAAGACTGAAAATTAAGAGGTGAAAGAAATGCTCAAAGGAAGCTTTAAGCCTGGAAAAAAGCTTAAATAATCTGAAAGGTGATTTTTGCGAGAAAGCGTCTTTCTTATTTGTATCTTTAAACCTCTTGGATTTATCCGATAATCAGCTGTTGACATTGACATACTGTTAATGTGGCAATTTGGAGGAGAGCCATCTATTGGAGGAAGAGGAGCACTACAACATGAGAACTTTCAATGAAAGTGAGGAATGTCTAAATAGACATAATAGAAGAAAGTAAACAACACCTAGAAGGTGGCCTGCCTGATTTTGATTCTATCTTAGAAGACGATTTGGATATTTTGAAATATTTAGTATGTTTCTTTTCTTTTTTGAACATTTTTAAGATGAATAAATTGCAAATAACTAAACTTTATTTAACTAGTTATCAGATTGGAGAAAACCTAGTGAATTAATTTGGATTTGGATTATTAATGCTGCTTGACAGAACACTCTACAATGCAAAAGAAGAAAGGTGATAGAAGAAAAGAGAAAAGAAGAAAAGTTAGATAAGACTTTAAAATTTGGACAGTTGAGAAGAAAAATAACTGGAAAACCAAAAGGCTGTAAATATTAAAGAACTTTAAAGATTATAAATTTAGAGGATTATGGGATTGATTAAATCTTACTAATAACTGGCTCAGTTGGGGTTTCTAAATATTGAGACATTGGAAGCATAGAGGTATACTGAATAATTTTTACTAAATTGTTACAAAATGGATTATCAGGGGATAATAGAGGGATATAAAGAAGTAATTTTGATGCTCAAAAGCATGCATGAAACTATAAAGAACAATAAGGAGACAAGGGGATTGTCTAAAGATAAAGAAATAAGTGCAGAAGCATCTTAATAATTGGGGGGGGGGGGAAGATAAACATGATATTCAGAAAATAGATGAGAAATTAGAAGAAGCAGTAGAAGAGAGAAATCAAAATGAGATGCCAGAGGACAAAGATAATGAAGGGAAAGGATTGATAAGTAGGAGTCAAATAGATAGCTCCTTAAAGTTTATAATAAAACAGAGAGAAAAAAGAAAAAACTCTTCAAAAAAAATAAAAGTTTAGAGAGAAAAACATCTCTTCAAAAAAAAGAAGGACTTATGGATGGTTGCCCAAATGATACAGCAGAAAGACACAATTGGCAACCTGAAAGGAATACTCAGGGGTATAAAAATGTCAAAAAAAGTGATATAAGATTCCAAGAGAGAAAAATAAAAGGGTGATTAAAAAGTCAACAAATGATGGAAACTCCAAAAAGGTTAAGAAATGATTGATAGGGATAAAATATATTAATAAAATGAAAAAGTAGAAAATACAAATAGAGAAAATAGTAGCATATATATTAGCAGATAATAGTATTTATTATAATTAAAAATAAATTAATCTTAGAAGGTAGAGGTTTAGGATTTGGTCATCTAATTGTATTTTAATATTAACAATGTGTTAAAATATATTGTGAACTTAAGTTTTAAGGATTAGAAATTGTGATGATTTTGAGATATAATCTTGGGATTGATTAAATTTTGTTAATATTTGGCCTTATTAATAGCCCTAGACATTTTGGATATTGAAATTATGGTGGAATAATGAGTAATTTTTAAAATATTAAATATTAGTGACTTAATAGGAGATAACAAATTCATGGTGCAAAGAAATGCTATTTATGTTTAAATGAATTAATGGGGGGAAAATGATAAAGAACTATAAAGAGAGAATGGTGTTGTTGAAGTTGGAAGAATAGGATTATGCATACTTGTTTGAATTATTATTGTAAGCATTGTTTAAAAAGGACATTGACCCAGTAAATGTATTGTCCACAAAATATATATGGTGTGAAAGGAAAACTGCAAATAAAACATGAAATAATGAAGAAATATGAGCTTTAAAAGAACAAAATCATGGGTGATGGGGGGAACTATTGCACTGGGGAATGTTAATGGCTGCTTATGACTGACACAATAACTGCCTGTTTTAAATGAGTTTTGTTTACAATTTAAGTAAGAAAACTGAACATAAAATCATAGGGCTGGAAGGGACCTCAGAGGTCTTCTAATCCAATCTCCTGTTCAAGACCGAAACTTTATAATATGCTAGTCAAATGGTTGTCCAATCTGTTTTTGAAAGAACTAACCTGACACTGAGTAATTAAAAAAATATATCCATCTTTCAGTCTGAATAACTATCTGCTCAATCTCCTTCCTCTTATGAGCTAAACTTAATATCAGTTTCCGATTACAGGGATATTGTTTTTTTTAAAAAATGTAACTACTCCAAACCAGAACCAAAAGAAAAAATACAGCTAATTAGACAGGGAGTATGGAACGAAGTGGAAGAGCTTTAGCAACTTGCCCCAGTATACCTTTAATTAGAGATCATTCGGTCTTGAATCTTCTACCTATTCTACCGTTGGGAGAAAATTTCACAATGACCCCAAAAAGGCAAATTGTGAATCCTCTTCTTCTATCTCCTGCCATCTGACCAGATTTTTTTAAAATCTGAATGAATTATTAAACTTTGTTAAGCTTTTCACAAGAATGGCTTTAAATCTTTATCAATGAGACAACTTCTTGTGTAAATCATATTAAAATAAAATTTCCCCAATACTTACATTCTGAACTGCACTGACAGAACTTCTCACAAAAGTTCTGTGCAATGACACACGGACATGAATTGTCACAAGGCTGGCGTGGATGATCACATGGCTGGTAGTTGTAAACATGATTAGATGATCCATCTGAACAACAACAAATGTAGATATTATTAAGGACAAAAAAATTGATAAATCTTCTGAAGAATATATTTTCATCCAAATAATTATACATTATTTGTATAAAACCCCTGCACATCCCTATATATTTTCAATAATTAGGGAATGGATAGGAGAAATAACCTAAATTAAATGCACTTGAACTGAATCTTCTAGTACTCTTATCTTTCTTTTTTGAGCCAAAGGAGCAATATGGAAAATATATTTTTGGATGTCTCCTGATGCAAGAATTATAAAGGCACACCGTTACTGTTTTCTACTATAAAATGTTTAGAAAAAGGAGTAATGTTTTATTTCTGGAAGTGGATCAAGTCCAAAATCTTCCCACTCTTCTGATATATTCTTAGAACTGGGAAAATACTATACTGATCTTAGAGTCAGTATAATTTCTATTCCTCTCATGTAGGACAATTAAATCAAGGTAGCCCTCTGGCTTAAATTAAACTAAAATATCCTTTGGGACAAAATGTCTCCATATACATATTGAAATCACTTGCTTATTAAAATTTACAGGTAGGATAAGAAACAAAAACAGAATTTCAGGTTATAGGTTCAAAGATGCTAACCCTTCTTTAGCTGTATTTTTCTGCAATGAGCAGCCCACAGTCTATAAAAAGAAAAACATACAATATAGTTAATAGATTTTTCACATGGAAAATGCACCAAACTCAAGCTAAATTTAAAAAATAATTTTTGATATTTTGTATCACTTTCAGAAACAAGTGTCATAATGGCACTTAATTCAGTCTCTTTTAATTCAGTCTCTTGCTGAAGAAAATAGTGAAGGTCAGTTAGTACAAAGCAGTACAGGACAGTGAGTGACAGGAGCTAGATTGGATCTGATGGGAAAGGCTGCTTCAGAACTTCCAATATATTTGGAGCTACCTGCAGGACAACTGTTTTGCAATCCACTGTGAATGCTTCCCAAGTATTCAGCTTTGTACTGCACTGGAATTTCCCAACATTTAAAGGCATAGATTTGGAGGGGGGAGAGGCATATGGGAGGAGTTGCAACATCCCTGTAACCACTTATAAGTATAGGCATAGTATAAGTATAGGCATATGTCCAAGCACCTGGATTCTGATTACATGACTGTTTGCAACAGACACAATTTCAGGCACATATATGTCTATTTGTTCAGCACCATTGTAATTTCAAATGGACACCAAATGAACAAATAAATCAACAACTACTTGTGTAGGTCAAACAGAATGGGCTGGTTCTGAGGTTTCAGATAATTCACAATATACACTACTTGGACAGAGACAAGGCTATGACCAGAACACTGACTAGACAGAAGTGCTCACAGCTTCATATTACTACCCATCTACCAAAAAATAAGATATAACCATTCTTGCTAGAAGAAATTATATTTTACATGGGTAGGTACACTAAAGAAAATCAATAAAGTATATTTGCTTTACAAGTAAATGTGGAAATACTGAGGGACTTCAAAGTCAAACTGCTATTATACAGGTGATTTATGGAGTCATCTTGTGCACTGACTGCACACTTTTGTGTTTTGCTAAAAATGAGCATTCTGGGAGGAAGGGACATAAATGATCCAATCTTGGTAACTGGAAAATTATAAAATCAGAAAATGAAAATCATCCCCACTATTTTTATAGCATTATAAAGATTCCATATTCATTTTCTTTGGCAATACAGTTCAGCTGATTAATGAATATTAATAGTGATTTTCATATTTGTGGCTTTAACTGTTATTTAATTTTGGTTAGCTATCTTTAGTAATCTCTGCATAGAAGGACAGGATACAAATAAAATAAGTTATAATAGGAATTCTCTATTATTTTACAATCACAAATGGTGAGGTAATGACATAATGATATCAACAAATCAGACACAGCTACTTTCATCCTCTTTTCTCCATATTGCCATATTTCACCGCAAATTTTGGCAGTGAAATTATTTCAGAAAAAAATCCATTATTTATATTTGTTTTGAATTTTAAAGTTATTACAGGATTATTTAAAGCACATGTTTTTTATATCTCAAGAAGTCCTTATATTAAGGACATTTTAATTGCATTTCAATTTCTATATTGATTTGCAAGAGATTCTTCCACTCAAATTTTGAAAATTTTCTGATGCAATCCTAGAACGCACTATTAACAAAAAAATAATAGTGCAGTTTATACTTTTTTATTTGCCACATTCCTTTCATTAATATTTAAAAATTTCTTTTTTCAAATGTTGTGGGATGGTTGATTGATTTACCTGTGTTTCCTTTTTTTCTTTCTTGGAGGAGTATCAACATCTTCAGCAGGTGCTGGAGCAATAATACTAGATTCCTTTACTCTAAACTCATATACCTGTAAAATATTAATTATCTCCAAAGTTTCATTGCAATATTTTATTGAGTTGAATTTGATATTTTAATGGTCTTCACAAAATTGGATACATTTGAAATTACTAAATTTCACTAATAATATTTTTGAAACATTTTCAATATTTAGGCTTACCTGCCTGCATGTTTTGGTCCCAATTAACCTGGCTATTGCACAGAAATTGTCATAGTAGGTACCAATGAGAACCCTGAACATAGAAGCTTCAGCACCACTCCATTCAACATTTTCTGGAGGCTCTGTATTTGGTTTCATCTTGATTGGTGTTTGACACCTAGAATTTGCTTCTGCAATATTAAAAGAAAAGAGTTTTAAGTCTCAGAAATCACAGCAATGATCATACCAAAAAACAAAACAAATAATCAAGCATCCTATTTTCAATAACATACCATTTTAAATATAGCCTGGTAGGCAACATATGCACTTTATAGCCAGCAGGCATGACCAAAGTGAAGAGATTGTAGGAACTGTGGTCCAAAACATATGGAGGACTTCTTATTACTAGTTCCGATATACAGCATTGTATAATGTTAATAAACTTTAATCTCACACCTCAAATTTCTAAAACAATTTTTATTTTATATTTACAATTAATGCAGGACTTCCAGATGAGGAATGATGAGCTAGCATGTCTCTGAATGACTGGAAATAACATTGTAGCCACAAAGGAGTAGCAAGTAGACCAGTCCCTTGGAATCTCTCTGGATAAAGAGAGAACAAGAGATTGCACGCTTGTACTCCGGATAGCTCCTTGCAAAGTAGTAATTTCCTGTGGGTTTAAATACTTGAAACAAAAAGAAGTCATCATGCTCTCAACAGTGAAGAAACCTTTTCATGAGCAGTGGGTTCACAAACCTTATTTTTGAATCACTTTTTGAAATTATCTTGAGGCTAATGGAGAGTTTCAAAATGCAAAGCCATCGGGTGATTTTACTTTCATTCCAAAATAAAAGAAATATTAATTATAACTTTCAGAATATTTTTAAAAATGGCAAAAGGCTATATAAAATTTTATTTCAATCAAGTTATAAATAAGGTAAAGGACAAAACAAATTTGATTTTTTTGTTATGGGATTTTGGAAATAATTATACAAACAAATGGCACCTTCACAGGAAATAAACTATTAATCTTAAATCATAATAGAAATTTGATATTTTATTATTTAAAAAAATAGATACCAGGGAACAGACATTCCAGATATAAAGGGATGGCGGGGGTTACAGGGTATAGTATGACACTTAAAATATTCCAGGAGATATTTCAAGAATGGAGACAGAAGCTAGCAGCTTGCTTCTATAGATAGACTATGTCCAAAAGATGTTAAAGAAGAAATAAAAGGTGTGGAAGAGAATATTCTGGAAGATTCATAGGATAAAGAACTGAAACAAACCTCATGTGATGCAGAAATATTAGAATATAAAGAAACTGTTGAAATAATATAAAATAAAAATGTGGTTTATAATAGGGTACCCAAATCCCAGTCCGCAGACGGGTACCAGTCTGTAATCTGTTGAGAACCAGGCCGTGCAAATGGTAGGCGAATGCGCGAAGTTTGATTTGTGCATATGCAGGATCTAGGTTTCATGTGCAAAACCATCCCCTCGCCGATGCCACCAACGCCGGTTCATGGAGCCAGAAAGGTAGGGGACAGCTGGATTATAAGACAGAGATGACAATTAAAGTGGAAAAACAAATGATAAGAAAATGACCATGATCATGACTCCTTACTGGATTTACAAAAAGGCTTTCCAAAGCTCAAAGAAGCCTTTGAAATAGGCAAAAGAAAAACTGAAGAGAGATCAAATTCTATATCCACATCTGAATGAATTAAAGATCAAGACTGCTAAAACCAAAAGGAATAAGTACAAAGTGAGTTTGTTCGACAAATGTTAAAATAAGACATGCTTCTATAAAATTTAAGCTACACTTTATGGATTTTTTGCTGATACCAGGATTGAAATATTAATGATATTGGCATATGGATAAGGCATGAGTTATGAGAGGAACAGATACCTTATTGAAATCTTACAGGTGTGAAGAATTCTAATTTTATTTGTGCTTGTGATGAAAATCAAAGGTCACTTCTTTAAATATTTATTTTCCCTTTTTATTTTTTTTCTTCTTTCTTTTCTTTTCTCTTGAATTTTCTATTCTACTCACATATTCCCTTTCCCCCCTCCCTCTTTATTCTTCCTTTCTGAGTTTGATTCTTATTTTCTTTTTCTAAAATAAATTACAATATTTTTGGGAAGAATCAGAGAAGCAATAAATACAAATGTCACCAATAATATCCCCAAAAGATAGGAAATTCTTATGCTATTCCTGTGTCAGGTTCGACTAAACAATTTACTCTCGACACAGAAAGAAAACAAACAAGCCTAAGGTTGGGAGGGAGATCGACTGAAACAGTATAGGCCAACTTATTTTATGGTATAAAAGTAACTGATTTTACACAGCACAGTAAAATTGATTATAGTAGCATACTCCAGCATGAAATTAGAAATTCATGTTTGAGCACCTTTGATACCCCTTGAAGTATCAAAGAATATATATTGTAATTATTAAATCTAACTTGATGAGATAAAATTGCCAAACAATGGATTAATTATTACCACTGTCAAGAAAAGCATTTCTTAGATTTTTATCTAAGGTAAAACTGAAGAATCTAGCATGTGTTGGAGCATAAAGGAAAAAATAATCACACACATTTAATTACTAGCTATTTCCATCATATTATGTCAGAACTATCTTACACAGTAATTATTCAATGTTCCATTTATTTACTTGACTTAAAGCAGTTCCAGTTCTGTTGTTCAGTCCGCATTTCTGAAGAGAAAATATCTCTGATTAAATTATGGTGACAGAAGAATTTAGGGCTGATATATAAAAGGCCTGAAAGATTCTTCTTTGTTCATTCTTTTGATGAAGCTCAAGTGCCAGAACTTCAACATGGCTTTCTTAGAATGAATAATCACTATTATATTATTATTATTACATGCTTTAAATAAATTTTCATTGTTAATTGGAGTAGATTGCATATGTAAACTCAATGAAAAACTTGAATTAAATTTACTGGCCTATTTATTCTTTTTGGATTTAGAAAATAGTTTCTTTTCATATATAACATGAGCAAAGGGAAAGAAAAAGAAAGATAACACACTAAAAAAGGAAATTCTCCCTCCCAGAAATTATAAAGCTAATCCTGTTGCTGGATGCCTACTTGTATTTTTCTGAAAATTTAATGGATCCAATTATATTAATCTTTTACACAATAACTTCATACTTTTTAAAAAATGCACATAAACAAAAGCAATTTTACAGAAACTACTTTTGCTCAGTTTAGACCAGGGGTGTCTAACTTGCCTTGTCATGGGACTTTTTTCCCCTTTGCTAAACCAGGCAGAGGTGGGGCCAGCATGTGATGCCTCCAGCCCAGCGGCTGCGAGTTTGACACCCCTGGTTTAGATGGATATACATGCATGCGTAAAAATACATAAAATCAAAAAAAAATGTTATATATTTTGAAATTATCATTAATTAAATTCTGGATTTTCATTCTTATTCCCTAAAGGATTTTCAATAATTTAAATTATAGGTAGTTCTTAAGGTACAAACTTAATGGAGCTTCCTAATGAAGTCAAGAAACTCATCAAAAGAATCAGACTTAATTTTACAAATTTTTTAAATCAAATTTATGAATTTAATGAAATGACTCATTAACTGAAAAAGATTTGATTTACTATTTCCTCCAATTTGTTAATTGATTGCTGCCATTGAGAGGCTTTCCCCTATGCTGCCAGCCGCCCATCAGCTGTTTCCAGTACAGCCTTCAGCCTAGAGCTAAAGTGACTTCAAGCAGGCTACAGAAATCTCCCTTTGCAATACTTTTTAAAAAAAAAAACATTTGTTGATACTTAAAAAAAAACCCTCAACCATTGCCACTTGCTTAAGAGTCTCCAGCCTCAGAGGGAGATGGGGAGGGGTCAGCGTTTACAGAACTGTCAACTTGCAACAGTAACAGAGATGGAAGGGACATTCAGGTCATCTAGTCTAACCCATTACTCTCATAAGAGAGTATAGTATTCCTGATACCTATCCAATCTCTTCTTAAAAACTTGCAGTGATAGAGCACCCACAACTTCTGGAGGCAATTTAAATTTAAAACCTACAAACTACAGTAATTTATGTTAATCTCCAAAATAAAAACAAGGAAACACAACAAAGCATTATAAGCTTTGTGTAATGCTGGCTAGTTTAAAGGCAAATTCAATCACACTTTATCTTTAAAGGAACATACTTACAACTATACACAATAGTTTGCAAAGTAGAGTACTTAAAAACAGAGCACTTCCCAATGTGTTTGTTTGCAAGCATGACAGAGCAGTGATGCCACCACAGATGACACAGAGTCATTTGTGCAGGTACGTGATCCAGACAAACTTACCTCACTGTGCATGTGCATGCCTCCCAGCTGATTTTTGCCTGTTTGAGGCTTTTTTCAGCCTCCCAGAGGCTTGAGGGGAGCCTCTGCAGCTTTTGGAGGCCGAAAAACAGGCCAGTTTGGTCACTTCCTTAAATACCGGAAGTGACAAAACGGGCCTGGTTTTCGGCCTCCAAAAACTGCAGAGACTTCCCTTATCCCTCTGGGAGGATAAAAAAACCTCAAATGGGCAAAAATCAACTGGGAGGCAATGCATGGAAGGGGGCAGCATGGAGATCACATGCGCATGGGGGGGGGCGCACACATTAATTTTTGACACAGGAGCCCAAAATGGTTAGCCACTACTGCTATAGAGTAAGAAAAAAAATTGTTTTTAATACTTACAGAAGCAAATCTAGCACTCCAGTCTTCAAGCCTGGGCCAAACAAGAGTTGAGCAGTACCAAAAAAGCAAAAACAAACCAACGTCGGCTCGGTTCTTGTTTGACCATGTGACCTGGGACAAAAACAACAACAACAACCCTACCAACTTCAACGGGCCAGGCAAATCACAAAATTAAAAATGGCTGCCACTGCAGCAGAGGCTGAATCCAAGTCACATGGCTATACAGGCTTCTTTTTAGTTGCAATTCTGAATTTCTAACGTAAGTACCCTTTCTGAATAATTTTGTTTCTATGAAAACTTGCTAAATAAATATTCATACCCAGGGATTACCTGTATTTGTGAATTCTGGAAGATGAACAATAAAGGATGACTATATTAAAGAACCCAAAACATGATAATTCAGGAACATTTCTTACAATGAAAAATTTATTTCATTATTTTCAAAAGCAGGTAGTGTTCTTTTTCAAAAGCACAAATAACATAGCTCTTCAGGAAAACAACTGAACTTTAATCTAATATTTCTAGCCCAACGTAAACACTTTTCACAAAATTAGCAACATCCCACAACTATCTTACCAGAGGAACTTGAAGTCTCATCCTTTTTCTCTTCTTCTTCTTTGTCATTATTTTCACCTCCAGTTTCAGTTCCAGCTTCTCTGTCACTGTCTGTATCCTTTGATTCTAGCACATTTATGGTTGGTGTGCTGGGCCTACTGGTATTATTTGGAAGCCTTCCCCTTCTGCGACCTCCTGGGCGCTTGGGTGGTGTTTTTATTCTCTCAGCAGTCAAAGCAGCAGCAAACTCTTTAGCTCCTTCCTAGCAGGCACAGAAGTATTTCAGGATATAGGAAAATGCATAGAAAGTAGCCTGATAATTTTTATTACCAGAAAGAAAAATTGGGGCTTAATAGGTCATGCTTCAGATTCTATCAGCTAGGAAAACAATGAAATTTGTCTGCATTGTTTGGCAGATATTTAATTAAAGATGAATTAGCAGATCATTACATGAAGGATCAGAGTAGATCTGGCAGTGGCAAAACCCATGTTTCATCAGTTTAGTGTCCTATTTCGGGACATCATTTGTAGAGGGATAGGATATTATAACTCTAAAACTGGAAAGGGAAGAGCATTAAATCATATTCCAGAAAATGTCCATGAATATTTTGAATAAATGAGAAGCTTAAATATATTAAAGGTCAATAAATCTTGATCGATGGACTTAGTTAATTTTAAAATTCTATGTTCTCAATTCACTGTTTCATAGTTTCTATGGCTATTCTGTATAATTTCTATGGATATTTCTGGAGGGAATATCAATATCAATAGCAGAGATTTATATACCACTTCATAGTACTTTAAAGCCTCCCCCCAAGGGGTTTACAGTCAGCATACTTCCTCTAACAATATGGGTCCTCATTTTACTGATCTCAGAAGGCTGAGTCAACCTTGAGCCAATCAGAATCAAACTCCTCGAAGTGAGCAGAGAGTTAGCCTGCGATACTGCATTTTAACCACTGCACCACCACTGCACCTTTCAATAGCCATTTCTAACTTTGTTTTCCTACTATTTAGATTTATCTAAATTTCAATCATTATTACTAGAAGCATCCTGTGATCAAATCATAGTTTAAAAATATCACATTTCAACACTAAGAAGGTTCAGTTCTGAGGAGACTTGTTTCTAATATCAAGGCCACAATGAAAATGCATCCGGATGTTTGCAAATTAAGAAGTCAAAAATTCTGACTATATTTTCATAGAGACTAAGTAAGAATCAAAGTCTAATTGCATTACTAAAAAAAAATGTTTTTTGCGGATTGGATAGTCTCCCTCCACAATTATGGATCCAGCAGTGCTCCTAAACTTTGACTGATTAAAGATGGCCATGCACAAGCGGTTTGAAGATCCACTCCCCCAACACAAAGGCCAAACATGTATCAAAACCATCAATCAGGACCATAGGGGAGTGGCAGCGTACAACCAAGAGTTTCATGAACTGGCATGCTGGCTGACCAACTGGCCAGATGTCATCCCAATAGAGTGCTTTCAAGATGGGCTTAACAATAAGGTATACAACATCTGTATCTCACAGGGAGCCCCCTGTACTCTCCACCAGTGATATGTGCTAACTAAAGAGGTGGGTATAACCTGGCTGGTCCCACAGTCAACATTTCCTGTGAATGGAGACTTTTTCCTCTTCCAGTGAAGGTAGAAGCCCAGAGAAGACCAAGACCTAACTTCAGCCCCAAATGATGACCTCTGGATGCTTCAAGTGCAGGAAGAAAGGGCACCGAGCCACTGTCTTGCCAAAATGACCCCAAAGACTGGTGCCAACACTGGTGAAAAGGTGGGAAAAGCCACCCCAAGGCACTGCAAGATGGTGTTAAAGAAGTTGAAGTCATTGAGTTCTCCCCTCTTGACTACAGGGAGCAGAAAACTCCAACCACCCAAGAGAAGCAAAACTGACTCTGATGATAATCCCCTGATAAATTGCCCTGTGAACCCCATCACCATCACAGTTGAGCTGAATGTGCCATTACCAAGCACCCAGAGGAAGGAGTTAATCTTACTGGACGCGAGCTGCATGAAATGCAGCTCTGAGGTGGTGGAAATATTAGGACTCAGACTCTTGACAGTTAAGGGTATCCATAGAATTTTGCCAGCTAAATGGGACAGTGGCTAGGGGAACTCCAGCTCACTTTTTAATGGATCTAATCCTTAGATCCATTTGCACAACAATTCTAATGGCCATTTCTCAAAAAAGACATTGAAAGCTAGCCAATTGCCCAATGTGAGCATTGGCCAAAAAATGATGAAGGAAACTCATGGGACTACTACCACTATGGCAAATCCCCATACCTCTTGGAAAGAGATCTCTATGGATTTTTATAGTGGAACTGCCTGAGAATGCTGGAAACACCATAATTTGCTGACTTGTTCTCAAAACAAGTCCACTTTATCCCTTGTTCAAAGACCCTATCAGCCTGTATCTTAGGTAAGTTATTGGTGCAGCATATTTACAGACTTCATAGTATTTCTGATCGAATTATCTCAGACGGGGGATGTGTGTGCAACCTTGTGCTTTTGGTGCAAATTTTTGATACTCATGGGGACTACCCAGCCTTAAGCTCCTCCCACCACCCCTAAATGAATTGGGGGGGGGGTTTGCAAACAACCCAACTCAATATTGAACAGTATCTCAGATACTATGTTAATTATGAACAAGGTAATTAAACTGATCTTTTACCATTTGCAGAAATGATGGATAATAATTCAGAGCATAATGGCAGCACCAGATTTATCCCTTCAAGGTAGTTTCGGGTCAGTTCATAGGAATCCCCGAACTAGCTAGCTTTGGACAAACTCCAGAACTCCTCATTACAAGAATGGATACAACAACTACAAAATATATGGCCAATAGGATGCAAAGCTTGAGGAAGTTCAAGAAACCTACAAATGGCAGGCTGATAAAAGATGTGCCAAACTAAAGGAATTTAAAGTGGGAGACAGAATACCTCTTTCCACAAAAGTACATATAGTGTGTCCAATGATTTAAAAAAACTGGGCCTTAAGTATATTGGTCCCTCCCAAATTAACCAAATTATTAACTCAATCATGGCACAATTGGAATTGCCCAAAAACCTGTAAAGAATTTACCCTGTATTTCATTGTAGCCAAACCGAGCTTCAAGAGTTCTGAGCTTCAAGAATGGCAGCCTTGGGAAAGGAATTTACACTGATGCCTGAAGCACTGTGTTCCCAAAACATGAGAATGAGACTTATTTGAACTGCTCTCCCAATAGAGAGGGTTTTGGACATTGGGGATTGCTTTCTATATACGACTTTTGCACTGTTTTTCTTCAGAGCTTGTCTCATCCCAGAGGTGGTATTCAACCGGTTCTCCCCAGCTTGGGTGAACTGATAGCAGTGATTTGGCATGGGTTGCTGAACCGGTGGTGAGCCCTGGCTGGCCATGCCCCCGAAACGGATCACCCAGTCGCTCGCTTGCCCCAGTCATTCTCCTAGCTTTCCCTACCACGTGGTGGCCGTGGCGCAGCTCAGGCAGATGTCCCAGGGCTGCTGCACTTGTGCACTGCATGTGCAGCTGCTACAAATGCTGTGCACATGTGCAGCAGCCCCAGGACATCTGCCTGCCTGCCCGCTCTCCTGAAGCAAGTTTTCTTCCTTCCCCCGGTGGATGCGCCTCTTCCAGCCCGGCCCAGCCAGCCAGCAGGTGGGTGGGGGTATATGTCCCAGGGCTTCTCACCCCGCTTATCGCGATATGCCTGCAGCAGCCCTTCAGACCACCTAAACCGGGAACTGCCATTCCCAGGCTTCTACTCATCCATGCTTGGTCAACGCCTCTTCACCTTACCTGAAGCGGCTGGTCCTGCCCCCCCTCCCCTCCATCGCCTGGCCTGAGAAGGTAAGGGCGATGGCAGGGGATAGCAAAGCGGCCGGATCCCTATCTTCCCCCATCCCTCTGTGTCTGTGGGTGTCCATGTGTGTGTGTGTGTCTCTCTCTCTCCTTCAAAGCCACGGCTGGACTTTCCTTGGTGCTCTTCGATACTTTCATTTCTTCTTTTTGGAATCCAGACTGGCTGAACAAGGATTGCCAGCCATGCTGAAAGCATCACTTCGGGCAACCCTTCTCCTTCTCCTTACATGTGCACGCCACCCTCCTGGACCCTTTACGGCCGCTGTTTGCAAGAGGAAGAGAAGGGTTGGCCGAAGAGACTGGCTGAACAAGGATCGACAGCCACGCTGGAAGCATCCCTTCAGGAGACCCTTCTCCTCCTCTTGGTGAACTTCAAATAAAACATTAGGTGACACCAGTCACTACTGGCACATGGAACATATGCACACTTCATGACAACCCCTCAGCAGATCAACCAGAAAGAAAAACAGTCCTATTCATCAGAGAACTTGCAAGATTTAACATTGATATTGCAACCCTGTGTGAAATTTGTCTAGCCAATGAAGGTCAGGTCACAGAAACAGGAGGCGGTTACATGTTATTCTGTATGAACGCAGCAGTGATGAACGCCGCAAATCTGGAGTTGGCTTTGCGGTTAAAAATCATCTTGTCCATAAACTTGCCAGTTTTCCAAAGGGTGTGAATGAATGACTCATGACACTGCATCTCCAGCTATCGAGAGGAAAGCAAGCCACACTGATCAGCACCTACACACCCAACAATGACAAATCTGGATGAAGTAAAGGACAAGTTTTATGAAGATCTCAGTGCTCTTATCATCCGTGAAGCGACTGACAGGTTGATTCTTCTCCGCCATTTCAACGAGAGAGTAGGATCCGATCACTCTGCTTGGGATGGCATCATTGGAAAAAATGGAATCGGCAAATTAACAGCAATAGCCTATTACTACCGAATACATGTGTGGATCACAATCTGATCATCAATCCCATCTTCCGCCTGCCCACTCACAAAAAGACATCCTGGAGGCACCCTTACTCCAAGCACTGACATCTTATGTCATTGTGTGAAGGAAAGACAGACAGGATGTAAGGATGACCAAGGCCATGCTGAGTGCTGACTGCTGGACTGACCACAACTCAATCTCCAAACTAAGTTTTCACATCAAGACAAAGAGACTTCCACAGGGAAACAAAGCTGTGATGAAATAGATCTATGTCAATAAATAGAGGAACCCCAACACAGCTTCATTAGCAGAAGATCATGACAACCAACTTTCAGAACTGCAATTAGAGGGAAATCCTGAGAACTGAGAACGCTTCCAGGATATTGTGCACTCTTCTGCACTAAGGGGTTCTTGGACCCTTAAATAGGAAACATCAGGACTGGTTTGTCAAAAATGATGAAGAGATCATTCAGCAAGTCCTACTTGCTGAAAAGCACCGCCTTCACCGTACTCATCAGAACAACCCATCATTAACAGCTAAGAAAAATGCCTTCAGCACTTGCAGGACTGTACAGAGCAAGCTTTGCAAGATGCAGACTCCTGGTTGAGTGCCAAACAGATGAAATTCAGAAGTTTGCTGATAGAAGCGATGCCAAATGGTTCTATGAAGCCCTCAGATCCTTGTACGGACTTTAGCTCTGAGAGAACTCCCCTCTATTGGACTCAGATGGTGCAAAGTTCATTACTGAGAAGACTCTGATTTTACAGTGTTTGGCTGAGCACTTTCAATCTGTACTGAACCACCCATCTTCCATCTACAACGAGGCAATAGACAGAATGCCCCAGGTGGGTAGCAACTATAGCCTGGATGCTCCACCATCAAACACTGAAACTCTACAGGCCATCAGCCAACTGTCTAGTGACAAGGTCCCAGGATCTAATACAATCCCAGCGGAAGTCTATAAGGATGGTGGTGCAGTGCTTGTCGACAAATTTACTCAGCTGTTTCAGTCTTTATGGAATTAAGGATCCATTCCTCAGGAACTGAAAGATGCGTCCATCATACACCTCCACAATAACAAAGAAAACCGACAAGTCTGCAACAATCAAAGAGAAATATCACTGCTTTCTATCACAGACAAGATCCTTGCATGAGTGTTGCTGAACTGCCTGACTAAACCTGAAACAGGGTTTATTACCTGAGACATAGTGTAGTTTTCGCAAAAAGCATGGCACATGATCTTTGCAGCTCAACAGCTCCAAGAGAAGTGAGAAGAGTAGAATCGTGATTGTACACCACCTTCATGGATCTCACCAAGGCTTTTGACATTGACAGTCATGAAGGTCTGTGGCACATCCTGTCAAAGTTTGGTTGCCCTGATAGATTCATCCTGATCGTACTTCAGTTCCACAACAGCATGGCGGCTCATGTTCTGGGCGGAGAAACTTCAGAGGCCTTTCCCGTCACAAACAGCGTCAAGCAAGGGTGCGTGCTCACACTGATCTTGTTCAGCATATATTCAGCCATGTTATGTTCTCAGACACCTTCAGAACAGTTCCTTGATAGTCAGCCTGAGATACAGGATGGGAGTTCAATCTGTTCAATCTGCAAAGACTCCAGGCTATCACCAAGATAAAAGAGACTGTGCTACAGACCCTGTCACACAGCACCAACGGATGGAAAGAGGATGTAAAACGGAGAGAAACACTTGCCATCCGTTGGTTAACGCGATGCTTCCGTTCTGTACTCACTGCGTCCGTTTTTCATATTCTCTATCCGTCCAGCATCCGTCGACTGAGATTCCATCCGCTCAAAAAGTTTTGAGCTGCTCAAAACTTTTTGAGCGGAAAATGTATCCAACGGGTCCATTCTGCATTTGCAAGGCTTACGGGGAACATCCGTTCTACATCTGTCGTCATCCGTTACACATCCGCTATATCCGCTAAGCATCTGCTGCGCATCCGCGCAACTCGCATCTGCTCCAGCGGTAAACGGACACAGGGAGGAAGTGAAACGGACGCGGAACGGACACGCAGCATTAGTAGCACGGACGGAGAAAGGATGAAAGAGAAAGGATGCAGCTCACATACAAAGCATTAAAACGGAAAAAACGTTCGCAGAGGGGACGTATCTCGGATATTTAGGATGTCTGCAGGATGTCTAGAGGATGCAAAAGGACACCGAGCGGAAAACCTATGTTTCCTATAAAAAGGGGGAGGAACTCACCTGGATCTCACTTTCAGTCCAGCAGCCCTGCGGTGCAGACCTCTTCAGCTTCATCTGGCTCTTGCTCTTCCACAGCATCCAGTCATCTCCACCATGGATCATCACACACTCCTTTTGGTAGCCACCATCGTTCTACAACAGTGCGAAGCCATCTATAGGCTCTTTCACCTGTTCTACGCGAAGAAAAGGAGGCGGCCAACAAGTGTCTGGGTCCGAAGATGGATCACCAGAAGAGCAGAGTACGGACTGTATAACAAGCTGATGGTGGAGCTGAGGAACAAAGACCCTTGTGCATTCTAGAACTTCATGAGGATGCCTCCAGCCATGTTTGACGAAGTTGTGGAGCGGCTGAGACCCAGGTTGACCAAGCAGACCACCAACTTCCGGCCCAGCCTGGATCCTGGGCTCAAGGTAGCGCTAACTCTGCGCCACCTGGCCTCAGGGACCACGTACAAGAGCATGCAGTATGGTTGGAGGGTGCCACACAACACAATCAGCATTGTGGTCAGAGAAGTGGTGCAGGCCATCATCGAAGAATACCTGGAGGAGCTCCTCCAGTGCCCCTCCACTGAAGAAGGCTGGAAGAAAGTTGCAGAGCAGTGGTATCAGAAGTGGAACTTCCCCCACACCGTTGGAGCCATAGATGGCAAGCACGTGGCCTGCAAAGCTCCAGCCAAGTCAGGGTCCACTTCTCACCACCATGCAGCATTGCCCACAGACCGTGAGGAGGATTGTGGAAGCTTGCTGCATCCTGCACAGTCTCATGCGCACCCGCTACCCAGTCTTGCAGAACAGGCTTGTGCACCTCCAACAAGGCAATGGGGACATGGAGCCTGGGGAATGGAGGCAAGGGCGAAACCTGATAGATACTGTGGATGTGCAAGGCCCCAACAGAGCTTCACATGAAGGGAAGAAGCAGCGCAACCTCCTGAAACACTGGTGCAACTCCCCAGCTGGAGCAGTGGAGTGGCAAGACAGGATGATAGATGCTTAATGGATGCTTCCTTCAGCCTGTCTCATCACATGGATGAGATTGGGCCATGTATGTTGAGTGGCCCTACAATGAACAGGGCATTTAATAAAGAGTTGTGTTTTTGTTGAAATAAATCAATGGATCAATGATTACATTGTTATTGATAATGAAGGGCCATAGGTGTGGCACCTGGGAGGGTGGTCCATACAGTCCCACTATGCTAGCACTGGAGGTTTATCTATCCCATAGCTATTATCCATCCCAAAGGTATCCCTGCCCATCCCACAGCTATTACCCATCCCAAAGGTATCCCTGCCCATCCCACAGGTATCCCTGCCCATCCCATAGCTATTACCCATCCCAAAGGTATCCCTGCCCATCCCACAGCTATTACCTATCCCAAAGGTATCCCTGCCCATCCCACAGGTATCCCTGCCAATCCCACAGCTATTACCCATCCCAAAGATATCCCTGCCCATCCCACTGCTATCTTAACCCATCCCACAAGCATGCAAAGACTTAAACCATTTCTAAAAGTTTCCACCAAGACTTTATTTAATAAAATAAATGAAGCAAGTGTGTGAAGCAAATATAATCTTTATTAATAACAAGCTGTAAAAGCAAAATGACCCAAGAAAAGTGTCCCAAGCAAAGATAAAGTCAACAGGTAGCAACCCAGTCTCTGGCACTCTTCTTGGTCACTCTGAGGCGTGCTCAGTCTCAGGGGTGAAGGGTCCAGGTGCTGTGGAGGTGGCTGCTGCTGGAGTGCTGGTCTGAGGTGTCATTGGGGTGTCTGGCCCCGAGAGGACAACAGGGGACGGTGTGTGGAGGAAGCTCTCAGAGAGCTGGCTCAGTCCTGTGATGTTGAGAGCCCCTTCCTCCAGGACACGGGGTGTCAGCCCCAATACAGATGACAGATGTTCTGAGGCCGGGCTTGGCTGTGGGGTGGAGGAAGGAGGAGTGTAATGGGGATGTCTGGTCTGCAGCTGAGCGAGGTGAGGCGTGGGTGGCATCTGTGGCATGGGTGGCATCTGTGGCATGGCTGGCATCGGTGGCATCTGTGGCATCGGTGGCACTGGTGGCGTTCGATGTACCTGTGCCTGGACTGGGAAGGGCTACCTGTGCTGCTGGAGCTCCTGGTAGCCGTAGCCTTGATAGGTGAGGGCCTGTGGAAAGCCTTGGAAGGGCAGTGACATCACCTGGGGTGGAGGAGCAGACCTGGACTGGGTGGGAGCAGATTCAGCTGGGTCTGGAGGGTTGTGAAGAAGACCGGTGATCCTGTCCTTTATCACCTGGTACTGTGATTCCGACATGTTCATGAGGGTCTGGTTGACGTAGATGAGGAAGGTCTTGCGGTTGGAGGATGGGATGTCGGTGTGTACCAGCTGAGAGAGGAGATCTACGCTGCTTCTGATGGTGTCCCTGATCTCCAGCAGGACAGTGTGGCTCTGCCCCTCCAGTCTGCCTCTCTGCCTGCTTTCTGTGGAGGTGGAGCTGGGGGTGGATGTGGGTTGTTCTCTGCTGGAAGTGCCCTCTCCTTGCTCGCACTGCGTCAGGGGGTCCTCCACATGCTCTGCCATAGGGAGTGCAGCTGTCAGGGGGGTCTCCGTCGTGGCACGCTCCACATATACCTGCCTGGACACAGGAGCTGACTCTTGGCCAAAAGAGGACTGGCTCTCTGTGGGCTGCCTGAGAGAGAGGGTTGAGAGGGGCTGCTCCTCGGTGGCGGATCTCATCCTTCAAGAAGCTGCACTTGGCCATCACGTAGGTCTCTCGGTCCGTCAGCTTGACCGTGACCTGGCCAGATTTCTTGAGGTGCAGCTTCCCGTACCAGGTGTGCATGTGCTTCCACCAGCCGATAAGCACCTCCGAAGTGTAGCCCAGGCTCTCCGCCTTCTCTCTCCAAGCAGCCTCTTTCCTCTTGGTGTCTCGATAGAGCCTGTGTCCCTTCCGCCAAAGATACTCGTTCTCCCTCAGCCATTCCAGCACCTCATCCTCATGTTCCTCTTCGATGGAGTACGGCCTTCTCTCCCGTTCTCGTTCTCGCGTATGCCTCTTCCTCCCTGTGGCAGGGCCATCTGGGCCCTCATCAGAGGGGCTTCGAGGTTGTAGGGGCTGCTCCTCCACACCACCACCACCACCACCAGCAGCAACAACAACAGTAGCAGCAAAAGCAGGACCAGCAGGACCAGCAGCAGCACCAGTACCAGTAGCACCAGGAGCAGCACCAGCAGAGTAAGCACCAGCCGCGCCAGCAGGACCAGGAGCACCAGCAGAAGCACCAGCACCAGGAGCAGCGGCAGCAGAAGCTCCAGCACCAGAAGAGTCAGCCCCAGCAGCAGAAGCCCCAGCAGAAGCAGAGTCAGGGTCAGGGGGTGGGATGGTGGCCCTGTCCCTCTTGCCAGGGTTGGCAGCAGATGCCACAGGCTTTCTCTTCTTCCCCATGGTTGTTGGCTTGCTGGCTGGCTGGCTGGCTGGCTGGCTGGCTGGCTGGCTGGAGCTGTGTTTGGCAGCAGGTCTTTCCTCTGAATGGTGACCTGCTTGCGAGCTGCTTCCCTTTATATCCCCGGGGCTGACGCAATGCATCCTCCCCGCATGCGCAGTGAATGCTTTGCATCCGCTAGGCATCTGCTAGGCATCTGCTAGGCTTCCGCTCTGCATCCACTTCATCTGCTCAGCATCCGCTCTCCATCCGCTCTTTCCGCTGCGCGTCCGCTTCGCTGTGTTCCCCCGGAAGCCCCGTGGATGTGCCATCCGCTAGGCTTCTATGTCCTCCCCCCGTCCGTTCATTTCTGTTGTTGTCCGCTCTGGTTATGCAAATTCACGGCACTTTTGAGAGCGGATAACAATGGATGGAACATTTTCTTGTCCGCTGTGTCCTTTTTACAAACGTTTTACATCCGTCGGCCAATGTGACAGGCCTTTACAAGACCTCCTTTTTACTGACGACTGTGCTCTGAATGCTGGATCAGAGCAGGAAATGCAAGCCAGCATGGACAAATGAGCAGCAGTATGTGACAACTTCCTCATCAGTACAAAGAAGACCAAAGTGATGCATCAGACAGCTTCAAATGCCCAATACTAAGAGCCCCTCATCATAGTGAAGGGACAAATGCTGCAAGCAGTGGACCAATTTACATGCCTTGGTAGCACCCTCTCCTGTGCAATTGATATTGAGGTCAACTGCAGAATCTCCAAGGCAAGCTCTGCATTTGGCAGGGTACTGACCAACATGTGGAATAGCCTTGCTACAAAGCTCAAAGTCTACTTTGTGCTAACTACTCTAATGTATGCCAGTGAGATTTGGACTGTATATAAGAGGCACGCTAGGCAATTGAACCACTTCTGCACAACCTGCCTCCGAAGACTGCTCAGGATCTGGTGGCAGGACAAGATGCCAGACTCAGAAGTCCTCTCCAGAACAGGCTTGCCATCAGTTTACACCCTGCTGATTAATGCCCAGACATTCTGGGCAGGTCATATTGCAAAATTGCCAGACTATCACATCCCAAACAGCTCCTCTATGGTCAGCTGTCTCATGGAAAGTGATTGCATGGGGGACAAAGGAAGCGATACAATGACCACTGATAGCCTCTCTCAAGTCTCTGGATATCAACATCACCTCCTGGGAAACCCTGGCACAAGATCGATCGACATGGCACATGTTGATCCACCAAAGCTACCAGACATTTGAAGACAGAAAGACAACCATAACACAAGAGACAACCATAACACACTCCATAAAGCCAGAGCTGCAAATGCTGCGATAGTGGTGCCCATTATACATGTGGCAGAATATTCCATGCCCATATAAACCCTACCAGCCACCTGCAGACACACTGTGGACAGTCCACAACCCATTAGATGTCAAGATCCTTCTTTTTGAAAACATTGAACGAACATCAACAGTAGTTGGGAGGGAAAGTAACTTAAAGGCTTGCTAATTATGAATATTTACACTTACATCATCTATTTATTACCTGTGCATTATGTATGATTATCATTTTCTCTTCCTTTCCTGAAATGTACAGATATGAATGCATCCTTTTGTCTGCAGGAATCCTTCACATTATTTTCTGAAGGAAAATTCCTCCACTGTACTTTGAATAAATGACTGCAAACAGCCTTGGGTATTATTTTTTTGGTTCTGCATCTAATTCCATAGAAACTGGTGTCAGATATGGGATGTATAAACTTCCAGGTGTGAACAGCGACAACATTGATTGCAAGATTGATCCCATATCCCTTCCCACTGCTACATAAAGACATTGTTTAGGCTATAATGCAATGGTCTGTGTGTAAAGTCAATTTTGGCTAGGGAGGTTTAATTAATATATGGGATCCCTTCCATTCCCAATTGTCTGTCGTTCCTGGTCCTGTTGCAACTGAGCAATGACCAGAGATGTCCAGAAAGCAATTTGGCTTGGGAAGAATGAGTGTGACATTTCTGTGTCGAGTAGAGACTGAGCCCCAAGGCTCTGTTCAAACCCCTTTTTTCCTATTTTCATAATGAATGAAATTGTCTAAGCTGATACTAAGGCAGGCAGGGTAGCGTATAAGGGTGCTTGGGCAGACCTATGATTGATGAAAGAGCATTTGCCTAACAAATAAAGTTAATGTGGCCTAGGGTTGGGAATGGGCCTAATGTCCTCACTCATGCCTCCAGTTTGTGAAAGAAATGGAGTGTATAAAATTGAAACAGATCTTTAAATGCTGTTCCTCCCCAGTCAGAAGAGAAACGGCCCGAGACATGAATCCAAGACCACAATAATTGATGCAGGAAAGGAAAACGAAAGGAATACCTTCTACGGGCAGAGGTCATACAGATATATATAATCTGAACAGAAATATATAAAATATCTGGGAGGAAGGCAAGTGGAAAATTGCAGTCCCAAGGTATCTTGGAGGAGACTCCACAGGCTGGTTTATGAAACATCAATGTGGACTGGATATGGTTAAATACATGGAGCAATGGAAATAATAAAACTTAGTGGTCATACTGTACTTAGGAAAAATTGATCCTGGACTCATCAGAGGAGACGTGGTTGCAGTGGAACTCCTTTTGACACAAGGCTTCTGAGGGCAGTATGAGCACAAACTGAATTTTTTTTTTTTTTTAAAGTACACCCTTCACCCCTTTCCTTGATCTACTAATCCCATCCTACTTTCAGAGAGAAAAGACAGTGGAGTGGAAATGTAGGACTTGCAATCATGCAGGGTGTTTCACCTATAAAGCACTGGGCATGGGCCTGTGAAAAAGGAGCTATATTCAGCTCTGACTTAACAGGGTAAGTGTTCAAGAAGTGTATGAGCATGGGAAAGAGGGGAGCCTCAGAAGCTTGCCACTTTGTAAAAAATGTACTGTAATGACAAAAACAACATGAAAAGCAACTGAAAGCAAGTGACATTACCATAAAAGAAACTGGACTGCTGTTTTCAAAACCATCTGCTACACTTATTTACCGGAAAAACTGACATATATTTTTGAATAATTATGATTAGTAATATTTATCATAGGGAAAGATACTGAGAAGGGACCCCATCCCTAAAGTTCTCAGACTATATAGGAGATAGTGGGAGATTTGTATTTCTAGGCTTGCAAGACTGAAGTCATCCCTCTGAGGTATACCTTACAGGAAATACAACCAGTTAAGCTAATTCTACTTTACTGTAAAACTACATTAACATGAAAGCACCTTCCAATCCTTCCTCATCTTCCAAAGTCATTCCCCCATAGCATTACAGAAAAAGAAAAAAAATTCTGGTATGTTTATAAGGAGAAAGAGACCAGCTAGCCAAAACATTAACCTAATTTGAAATTATTTAATTTAATATAAGCAGAAACAAAATTATAAAGTAATAAATATTATATATTAATATATTATAAATATAATTTTCTGGGTAGATCACAAAATTTTCCTCGCATTAGAAATCATAATATTGACAATTTTTGGAATCATTTTAAAGGCTTTTGGAGATTGCATGTAGTCCTGGGCCATCCATCAGTTGTACAACATATTATTGCATATTATTTTGGCATTTAGCAAACTACTAGTCTCACTGAATTTTTTCTTGGAACATGAATTTTATACATATAACTATTTTCCTGCAGTTCAAAGAATTAAAAAAAATAAAGTTAAGAAAACAAAATAATCTTACCAGATGTTGATAACAGTGTGGCCCACAAGGCTTATTATCTATTGCAGTTTCTGTATTTTTCCGTTTGTAGGTGTTAGGAGTCGCATGGAATGCTGCAGATTATTTTGAAAGAAGTAAATAAAGTAAATCTAAGATTATTTTTGTAGTATAAGACTTATTCTTTCTCTGAGCAATAAACTTAATGTAATAAATCACCAATACTCATGATAAAGCTACTTAGCAATATTGAAATAATATAGTGAGATGACAGCGAATTTCAGGTACCTCCTGAATAGTATATTAGAATGCCTGCAGTATGACTTTACTGAATGTAATTGTATGATAATTCTATTTAATAGTTGTACAATTCTGACCTATTTTTGCACAAATAATCCTTATATATCTTATCAGAGGATAGCATTAGATGTCCACCCTTTTTTTACAATTATTCACCAATAGATCAATTAAAATAATTTGAAGGGGATGTTAAGATTTCAACATCAAAAATATTATCTTTCAGGACTGCCTTTTTGGAATAGTGATATATGTTTTCAGATTTTTTCAATCCTTTCGGGAATGCAAATTTTTAAAAAAATATTGCTTGAGAACTAGTCTTTCAATTTCTTCTAAAAACTTGGTAAGTTTTTAGTAAGAGAGATGGTAAGAGAGGGAGAGAGAAGGAGAAAGAAAGAGGGGGAAGAGAGGGGAGAGAGAAAGAGGGAGGGGAGAGAGAGAAAGATAGGGGGAAAGGAGAGAAAGATAGAGAGAAAGGAATAGAAAGAAAAGAAAGAAAAAGGAGAGAGAAAGGAAAAGAAAGGAAGAAAAGGGATAGACAAAGAAAGGGGATGGAAGGAAGGGAAAGAAAGAAAGAAAGAAAGAAAGAAAGAAAGAAAGAAAGAAAGAAAGAGGAGAAAGTAAATGGGATATATGGATGGATAGATAAATACATGGAAGGAAGGAGGAAGGGAGAGAGAAAAAAAAGAGAGGAAGGAAGGACAGAAACCCTGGCTTCAGAAGACTCTTTGAAGCAGCACAGCAATCTATGGCTGGCCTGAAAGGGAATCTTGGAGGTCACCTAGTCCAACCCCCTGCTCCAGCAGGAGACCCTTACAGAATCAGAATAGCAGGATTAGAAGGGTGTATGTGTGTGTGTATGTGTGTAACTTGGAATCTTGTAACTTGGAAATACAGTGTTATGCAGTTGATACTCAGTTCTATATTTCTTTTTACAGCAGTTCCAAGTTTCTAAAGGTACTTTGGCAGGGGTGGGACTCAAATTTTGTAACAACTAGTACTGTAGGCGTGACTTAATTAACAGGTATGGCTGGGTGGGCATGGCTTTGTGGCCATGTGACTGGGTAGGTGTGGCCAGATGGCCATGTGACTGGCAAACCAAATATAAGTGGTCCTCACTTAATGGCTGGTTGCTTAGCAAGTGTTCTAATTTACGACTGATCTCCCCAGAGCTACTTGACCTGTTTTTGGAATTTTGACAGCCATGCACACACGTGCACGCGCACACACACACACACACATACACACACACTCTTCTAATCCTGCTATTCTGTTTCTGTAAGGGTCTCCTACTGGAGCAAGGGGTTGGACTAGGTGACCTCTGAGATTCCCTTGCAGGCCAGCCATAGATTGCTGTGCTGCTTCAAAGAGTCTTCTGAAGCCAGGGTTTCTGTCCTTCCTTCCTCTCTTTTTTTTCTCTCTCCCTTCCTCCTTCCTTCCGTGTATTTATCTATCCATCCATATATCCCATTTACTTTCTCCCCTTCCTTCCTTCCTTCCTTCCTTCCTTCCTTCCTTCCTTCCTTCCTTCTTCCTTCCTTCCTTCCCTTTCTTTCTTTCCTTTCCTTCCATCCCCTTTCTTTGTCTATCCCTTTTCTTCCTTTCTTTTCTTTCTCTTCCTTCTCTTCCTCTCTTTCTTTCTCTCCATTCCCCCTTTCTTTCCCTCTCTCCCCTCTCTCCCCTCTCTTTCTTTCTCCTTCTCTCTCCCTCTCTTACCATCTCTCTCTCTCTCTCTTCCCTCTCTCTTTCTGTCCCTTCCCTTCCTCCTTCCTTCTCTCCTTCCAAAGCTAGGAGACCCATCTGAAACACACACACACACACACACACACACACACATGCTTCCAATATTGCTCATTAACTTATGTTCTTCCCGGCCAGTCTCTTAGAGTCTCAGGGACTAGGTGTGATTGTCTGTTCGCACCCGGTCCCGCATTGCCTGGAAATGTGGCAGGCAAGGCTTCTGGGTCCAACAAAGGGGCCAGGAGTGGGTCTTCCTCTCCTCCCTTAAGCTCCTACCTCATTGGCATCCCAACTTTCTTCAAAGTGCAAACTTACTTTCCTCCTGTGGCAGAGGATAAGATGAGCCAGCCAGGGCTGAGCCATCGCCACTCAGCCAGCCTGCATTTTGTCCCCTGCTGTTGCTCGAATTCTCCACAACTGCTGGGGCTCGCGGATGCCGAGGTGGGTGCAGGAGGCAACCAGGAAGCATGAGTTCACCTGCATTGCCCTCTGCCTGCCATCCCTCCCTTGCCCAGCCAAGCATTTTAGCCGAATGTGGGCCTCTGAGGAACATCTGTTCTCGCAAGGCTTGACTTGCACCATTCTCCCAGAATGCGGCCCACATTCAGTCAAAGTGTGCAGGCTGGCGGGCGGCAGAAGGAACGGGTGGCAGAGAGAAGGGGCGGCAGGTAAAGGGGCAATATGGGCCCGGGCGCCATAGCGTTGTGCTGCCTGGTTGCCCCCTCCCCCCACCACTAGCAGGCAAGGCCAAGCAGCTGAGGAGAATCCAGGCAGGGGGTGAGACCCAGGCTAGTGGTGACCCAAGCGGCAACAGGTCAGTCCTGGCTCGCTTTCCTCTCTGCCACCAACAAGTCAGGTAAGCTGGAGGCTGGGGATGGTTGGGGGGGAAACTTGCTAAGTCACGAGACCCACATGGCAGCCTTTGTGGCTAAGCAAGCTAGGCAAGTGGGGTGGGGGAACCTTGCTAGGCCACGAGAACCACATGGGCAGCCCCGCAGCTAAACAAGCTAGGCAAGTGGGGAAACCTTGCTAGGCTGTGAGAGCTGCATGGGCGGACCCTGTGGCTAAGCAAGCCAGGCAGGGATGGGGGAGCAGCTAGCTAGGCCACGAGCACTGAGGGTGGCGGTGGCATGGCAGTGGTGGCATAGGCCAGCCTGTGAGTTGGGACTCAACCTGGGGCTTGTGGTGGTGGTGGCGACAAGGGCAGTGATGGCAGCAGTAGCACAATGGTGGCAGCCTAGGCTGGCCCAGGAATCGGGACTCAACTGGGGCTGGTGGCAACAACAGCATGTAGGCAACCGGAGCTTGCAGAACCTCAATCACCAAGGCAGATCATGGTGGAAGGCAGATTGCGATGGCTGGCGGGTGGGTGAAGGCAGATTGCAGACAGCGGTGCATGGCTGAGATGAGGGGTGGGCAGGCAGGGTTAGAATGCAGACAGCTTGTTGCGCATGTGTGTGATGTTGCACATGCACAATAAGGACTGACTGGGCAGGGCACGGAGAAGTGGGTGGAGAGGGGCAGGGCCAGCCAGGGGCCCATTTTGTCGGTTCTCCAAATTACCGGGAATCGTAACAACCAATTCTACCGAACTGATCGTAACCAGTAGAATACCACTCCTGCACTTTGGCCATTGTGATAACAGTGCAAAGCTAATCAACTACACAATGTTGATTCAGAGGAATTACACTAATAATAATGTGTAGTTGATTGGTGTAGTTCTCTGAGTCAATTTTATTTTTGTTTAAACTTCCTTAACCTGGTATTCTTCAGAGATATGGTCTTTGATTCTTCATTACGCATTATTTTGCAGGCTTTTTTATTTACAAATAGCACACAAAAATAAAAGCATTCTTAAATCATAGTGTTATCAAATAATGCATAACTAGCACATTGAAACATGATTTTATATTAACTTCCCAGATAAGTATTACTTATTGATTTAAACATGTACCACATACCAAAATACTTTGTCCCAAAACCAAATAATGGAAATTGATTTTAGCAAAAGGACTAAATGATCATATATATTTCATATATAGAAAAATGAGATTATTGAAACATTACACTGATTATAATAAAGTCATTCTACTTGCCATACAGATCAAAGAAGATAGATTATGGAAGTAAAAAAAAACCCTCCACCTTATTTGGACTCTCTAGTGCATATAACAGGAGTAAACCAGTTGAATGGAATATTTCAATTATTTTTCCTGATAATAAAAATATTTAAAATTGCTTTTCACTTACGATGTAAAAAACAATCATATTTGAAACACCGTCTACAAAAAAGAGTATGAAAAGAATGTAGACTCTGCTCCCTCTGAACAGATTTGGCATTTGGTCCATCTATGTTTGGTGTGCACTCAGGAGGAAGAGCTCCTGGAAGCTGCTGTTCAGTAAGTTCTTTGTATCTATCGAAAAAGTAAACACTACTATTATTTTTATGTAATTTAAAAATGGATTTTATAGTAGTTTCAAGAAATACAGAGCCTACCATCATTAAGTAGGCACACTACATTCAGCAAGAAGCAATATTTTAAACATTGTATATTAGATAAAACAAATAGCTTTTTTGTAGTATATTGCAAAAGTAAACCTTCATCAATTAGTGATGTTATACAAAAAAGTGTTATCTTATGTCAGTATTGACAACATTTCCTATTAATAACAGTATAGATAACATTTATTATGCATTACTTGAACTTACAGCCCAGCAAGCGCTAAAATGAGCTTCCATGGGTATTTCCATTTTATACCAACAGCAATCACATGAGATACATTAGGTTAAAAGAGAGTAGCTTATTTTTAAATCACCCAGTGAGTTTGGTGACTAAGATTATACTTAAAGTCTTAATCGAAAACTTAATCACAATACTAACTGGTTCTTGATTTTACAAAGAGATAGAGACCCAAACAATTTATTCAAAATGTAATCGTTTTCACAAAGTCAAATAGTATGCTCTTCAAACATTTGATCAATCTTAATAGGCTCCGATAATTTGGAAGACCAATCTAAGTCTACAATTTTAGCAACCTAATTTAAACTGTTTTGTTAAGTTTCTCCACATCCTACAATTTGCTATGATTATACTATATTATTTCTCCAGAAATGGACATTCTGTTTTATATAACTTAATAACATCTTACTTTTCTTTCAATTCTTCTGCTGTACCCTTATCAGGAAACATTGAAGCAATAGCTTCAAATATCTTATCAGAAGGAAACTTCCGAAGTGGATGACTCTCTTTCTCTATATCAAAGAAAGAAAAATCTGCAAAGTTACATCGTAAGATATGCATTTAAAAAGGAAAAATATTGTTTGAATTTGAACTGCTTTTAACTTTTGCATTTGGATTTTTGTACGTACACGTGTGTTGTTTTAATTGAAAAGGTAAGAGGACAAAAAAGGAAAGGAAAAAAGAAATTGGCAGTTAAATACAATTTGAAACAAGCTCAGAAGAGACTAGAAAATTTTATTTATCCAGAAATGTGACAGTTAAAGATTTTAGCTTTTTTAAATATTAACTCAGAATTTTTTTAAGTAATTGGGAGAGAAGAGACTGAGAAGGAGTATAGGATCTGATTACTAGAAAGCTTCTAGAGGGAAATGGAGGTCTCTTTTCCATAGCTTCAGGTTGTGGTCACTATGTTGATTGACTGGACCCTGCAGAGATTATTTGAGCAGCAATATTTCTCCAAGTTGCAGTGAGCCCCCACTGTCATTAGAATGACTGTTAGGATTGGAACCAGGGGAATGGAACCTTGTATAGTACTTGATTCTTTAACTACATTATCTGCTGCAAGATCTGATTTTCTATGGCTAGCAAAAGAAAAGGTTACTGAGATGAGATGGAAGATGGCCATGCTATTAATCCAACAGAGAATTAAGGGGTGTCATGAATAGAGGCTGACAGCATCTTCTCTACCTAGAAATCCAGAAAAGGCAGGAGTAGGTCCCACATGCACAAGCAGGATATTTCCACAAAGCTACAGCATTGTTGAGCTGAGGAGCCCAGCAGATAACATTGGATAAAAAAGATTTTTTCTTCCTGAATACATTTGGTGTATTCTACAGATTTTTGATAGCTATTTTTGCAATTTTTTCATATATATACTTTTTTACTAATTTAAATTTGCATTAAAAGATGCTTTGTGTAGTCATGCATGTCCAGGCAAGCATTCAGGACACACTGCATAACATTTGTGAAACATACAGACTGGGCATGCCTAGACATGCTTAGGCTGGATGGATGCTTCCTGGAAGCCTACAAAAAGCAACTGGCATGCACAGATGCCACTCATTTTGGTGACATCAGTTTCCCATGTATTTTGATGCGATTATCTCAATGAATAACATTGTATATGTAATTTACATAACAAATAAGCCCATTATAGACCATTACAATAGGAATGTCTTGGAATGTCAAAACAGCCATAATAGGTTCTGCTACAGTCTATCATCTGAACCTCTATAACTGTCTGGTTTGGTTCTGCAACCCAACAGGACATCAGAGGATAATTGGGACTGTAGAAAAAACAATTACTATCAACCTGCCTTCAGTTTCTGGACCTGTATACTGCACGAGTCAAAAAGAGGGCTCTGAAAATATCTACACACACCTCACATCCTGGACATAAACTGTTTCAACTCCTTCCCTCAAAATTACACTATAGAGCAGGGGTCCCCAACCACCGGACCCCGGACCGATACCGGTCCGTGGATCATTTTGTACCAGGCCGCAAAGAATGAATAATCATGATTAAAATATACATAAAAATATGTTTTTAGTAAAGAAATAGTAAAGAAGCCCTTCACTATTGGGGAAGAATTGATTTTGCAGGTCCTTGAAAAAGTGTTTCTGCGTGAAACTGGTCCCTGGTACAAAAAAGGTTGGGGACCACTGCTAAAGAGCACTGCACACCAAAACTACTAGACACAGTAACAGTTTTTCCCCGAAACCCATCACTCTTCTAAACAAATAATTCCCTCAACACTGTCCAACTATTTACAAAGGCTGCACTACTATTACTATTAATCTTCTCATCACTCCTTATAACCCATCCCCTCCCACTTGTGACTGTAATTTTGTCGCTTGTATCCTTGCGATTTATATTGACTATTTCCTAGTATGATTTGATTGCTTATTGTACCCTATGACTATCATTAAGTGCTGTACCTTATGATTCTTGACTCTTGATGAATGTATCTTTTCTTTTATGTATACTGAAAGTATTTGCACCAAGACAAATTCCTTGTGTGTACAACCACACTTGGCCAATAAAAGAATTATATTCTATATTTGTAGTGAAAATATGCTTAAACACTTAAAGGCTCAAAAATGTACCATGACTGGACTTGTTAAGAAAGCAAAAGGCTTGTTTGTAATATTAATGATCAAGACATATTTGTTGTACACGATGTGTTGCTAATCTTAAAGTTTGGAAGTCAATGCTGCTTGCTGCCCCAATGATATGACAAAAGCAGAATGAATACATGATTCTGTTAAGAAATCAAATAATATTCAAATTTGTTTTCAGCAATGACATCAGTGACACACAATGACAATATGCCTATACCAAAGTCAACAGAGAAATGTAGCTGAGACAAAACAGACAAGGATGTTGCCATGCACTGGTTACAAACAAACAATGACAGTGATCCACATTCTGAACCATATATGTATCATCTCCTAACACAGTCAGAATTAAACAATTTGAAGACTTACATTTGTTAAAATCAAAAGCAGAACAACTGGAGTCAAGATGGGTGTTTACAGGTATGAAAATGTGTACCTTTTGAAGCCACCAAGATGGTTTAACAATTTTTTTTTTTGCAGTTTGATATTTCCTGAACTGACATTGACCATTTAAAGTTTTGAGTTGTGAGAATGACCTACTAGAATGGCATCTTTTGATTAACACACCAGTGTTAATTTAACACATCAGTGTTAAACCTCAAATCTCTCATTACACAGAGGCGTAGTATACCCTTGTAACTGTTGGCTATGCTGTACACATGAAGAAGCATACAAAATACTTTTTCAAGATGGCTGCTCACATGAATGCTACGTCTAACGCTCCTTCTTTCATGTATGGTGTGTAATATTCTGTGTGTATTTTGGATCTTTTCCTTGACTGAATCCTGTAGGGCAAGTAGCATCTATAGTCGGCAAGCCTTGTTACATATTGGACTGAAATGTGAAAAGGCTATTATGGATGATTTTATACATTCTCATAACATACCAAAGGAGGCATCTAGGCCCCTGGGGGAGCCATGGATCATTATCCCTGTAGGAAGGAGGAAGAGGCAGAGAAAGAAGAACAGGAAGAGGAAGAGAGGATGTCGTACTGGGGTTTTCTTTAGGCTGAGTAAGTTTCCACACAAGCCTTCAATTCCAAGTATATTTCTTACTAATGCAAGATCTCTTACTAAAGGCTAGGTCACACCAGCCAACAGATGCAAAACCTATGAAAAAAGGACACAGAGGATGAGCAAATTTTCCATCCGTTGTTATCCGCTCTCAAAAGTGCCCCAAATTTGCATAAACAGAGCGGACAACAACGGAAAGGAACGGACATGGGGAGGATGTAGCAGGGATGTAAAGCAGACGTTCGTAAGAAGCCTAGCGGAAGAAAGCGGATGGAAGCAGATGACACATCCGCAGGGCTTCCGGGGGAGAACAGCAAAGCGGACGCATAGCGGAAGGAACGGATGCATAGCGGATGCGTAGCGGATGACGCGGATGCATCACGGACGCCTATAGGATGCATAGCTGATGCCTAGCGGATGCAAAGCGTTCATTGTGCATGCGCGGAGGATGAATTGCGGAAGCTCCGTGGATATAAAAGGAGGCAGCTCGCAAGCAGGTCACCATTCAGAGTAAAGACCTGCTGCCAGAGACATCTTGAGAGAACACCATGGGGAAGAAGAGGAAGCCTGTGCCTACTCCTGCCAGCCCTGGCAAGGACAGAACCACCATCCCACCCCATGGCACTGACTCTGAAGCTGCTGCTGGTGGTGGTGGTGCTCCTGGTGTTGCTGCTGCTGGTGTTGCTGGTGCTGCTGGTGTTTCTCCTGCTGCTGGTGCTGCTTGTGTTGCTGGTGCTTCTCCTGCTGCTGCTGGTGCTTCTCCTGCTGCTGCTGGTGCTTCTCCTGCTGCTGCTGGTGCTTCTCCTGCTGCTGCTGCTGTGGTGGACCAACCCCAAGGCCCTCAGAGCCCTGCTGCTGAAGGCCCTGAAGCCCCTGCCAGAGGGAGGAAGAAGTAAGGCAAGGAGAAGGGGGAGAGGTAACAGTACTCCATTTCTGAGGACCATGAGGAAGAGGTGCTGGAATGGCTGAGGGAGAATGAGTACCTGTGGAGGAAGGGCCACAGGCTCTATCGCGACACCAAGCGGAAGCAGGCAACGTGGAGAGAGAAGGCGGAGAGCCTGGGCTACACTTCAGATGTACTCCTTGGGTGGTGGAAGCATATGCACACCTGGTATGGCAAGCTGCACCTGAAGAAATCTGGCCAGGCCGCTGTCAAGCTCACAGACCGGGAGATGTACGTCATGGCCAACTGCAGTTTCCTGGAGGGTGAGATCCGCCACCAAGGAGCAGCCCCTGTGTCAATTCTCTCCCTCAGACAGCCCACAGAGAGCCACTCCACTTCCAGCCAGGAGACAGCTACAGTGTCCAGGCAGGTGTCTTTGGAGGGCCCCACGACAGAGCCCCCCCCCACAGCTGCACTCCCCGTGCCAGAGGACGTGGAGGATCTCCTGTCTCAGATGGAGCAAGAAGAAGCAGCCACCAGAGACCAACCCACACCCACACCCAGCTCCACCTCCACAGAAAGCAGGCAGAGAGGCAGACTGGAGGGACAGAGCCACACTGTCCTCTTAGAGATTAGGGACACAATCAAAGCAAGCACAGATCTCCTCTCCCAGCTGGTCCACTTTGACATATCATCCTCGAACCGCAAGCCCTTCATCACGTACGTGGGCCAGACCCTCATGGACATGCCCGAGGCCCAGTACCAGGTGATGAAGGAGAGGATCACAGCTCTTCTCCACCACCCTCCAGGCCCAGCTGAACCTGCTGCTACCCACTCCAGGTCTGCTCCTCCACCCCAGGCGATGTCACAGCCCTTCCACAGATTTCAGCAGCCCCTTGCCTACCAAGCCTACCATTACCAGGACTTCCCACAGCAGAGGCAGCCCTTCCCAGTCCAGACCCAGGTTCCTCGGACACCACAGAAGCCACAGACACCTCAGCTGACCCAGCTGGAGATCAGACAGCCCCACTACACTCCTCCTTCCTTCACCCCACAGCCAAACCCTTCCTCAGAACATTTGTCATCAGTCTTGGGCCTCACATCCCAGGTACTTGAGGAAGTGCCTCTCAACCTCACGGGACTGAGTCAGCTCTCTGAGAGCTTCCTGCACACACCATCTACTGTTGTATTTTCGGGGCCAGGCACCCCAATGGTGCCTCAGACTAGCACTCCAGCAACAGCCACCTCCATAGTCCCTGGCCCCTTTACATCTGAGACCATGGACACGCCTCAGAGTGACTGAGAAGAGTGCCAGAGACTGAGTTGTTACCTGCTCACCTTATCTTTGCTTAAAGATACTTTACTTGAGGCATTTTGCTTTTTAATAAAGTCATACATTTATTTGTTATTAATAAAGATTATCTTTCCTTCACACACTTGGTTCATTTTTTTTAATTAATAAAGCGTTGGGGAAAACTTTGAAAAAAGGGTTAAGCCTTTGCATGCTTGTGGGATGGTAAGGATAGCTGTGAGATGGATAGCAGTGGGATGGCTAATGATAGCTGTGGGATTGGTAAGGATAGCTGTGGGATGGATAGCTGTGGGATAGCTAATGATAGCTGTGGGATGGGTAAGGATAGTTGTGGGATAGATAAACCTCCAGTGCAAGCATAGTGGGACTGTATGGTCCACCCTCCCAGCTGCCACACCTATGGCCCTTTATTATCAATAACAATGTAATCATTGATCCACACATTTCAACATAAACAAAACTCCTTATTAATGCCCTCTTCATTGTAGGGCCACTCAACATACATGGCACAATCTCATCAGTGTGATGAGACAAGCTGAAGGAAGCATCCATTAAGCATCTACCATCCTGTCTTGCCACTACACTGCTCCAGCTGGGGAATGGCACCAGTGTTTCAGGAGGTTGCGCTGCTTCTTCCCTTCACGTGAAGCTCTGTTGGGGCCTTGCACATTCACAGTATCTATCAGGTTTCGCCCTTACCTCCATTCCCCAGGCTCCGTGTCGCCATTGCCTTGTTGGTGGTACACGAGCCTGTTCTGCAACACTGAGTAGCGGGTGCGCATGAGATTGTGCAGGATTCAGCAAGCTTCCACGATGTTCCTCATGGTCTCTGGATGATGCTGCATAGTGGTGAGAAGTACCTGGAACCTGTTGGCCAGGATGCCAAAGGCGTTCTCCACCACCCGTCTTGCCCTGAACAGCCTGTAGTTGAAGATCCTCTCTTCACGGGTGAGGCATCTGGAAGTGTAGGGCTTCGTGAGGTAGGTTCTGAGGGAGAAGGCGTCATCACCCACGATGAAATAGGGCACATCTTGTGTGTCATTAGGTAGGGGGTCTGGTTCTGGGAAACCCATGATGAGGTTGCGTTCCAGCCCATCCTTGAGGTCCCTTGTGTTGTATACCTGGCTATCCAAAGCTGACCCGTTGCCTGAAGCATCGATGTACATGAACTTGTAGTCAGCATCAACCATGGCAAAGAGGATGATGCTGAAAGAAGCCCTTGTAGTTGAAATCATTGGACCCTGAGTTGGGTGGAGCTTTGTAGGCCACGTGCTTCCCATCTATGGCTCCAACGGTGTGGGGAAAGTTCCATCTCTGATACCACTGCTCTGCAACTTTCCTCCAGCCTTTTTCAGTGGTGGGGCACTGGAGGAGCTCCTCCTTGTATTCTTCGATGATGGCCTGCACCACTTCTCTGACCACAATGCTGATGGTGTTGTGTGGCACCCTCCAGGCATACTGCATGTTTCTGTACGTGGTCCCAGAGGCCAGGTGGCGCAGAGTCAGTGCCACCTTCAGTCCAGGGTCCAGGCTGAGATGAAAGTTGGTGTTTGCCTTGGTCAACCTGGGTCTCAGACGCTCCACAACTTCGTCAAACATGGCTGGTGTCATCCTCATGAAGTGCTGGAATGCACGAGTTTCTTCATTCCTCAGCTCCACCATCAGCTTGTCATACAGTCCAAACTCCGCTCTTCTCCCGATCCATCGTCGGACCCAGACAGTTCTTGGATGTCTCCTTCTTCTCTTTGCATAGAAAAGGTGAAACAGTCTGAAGAGGGCTTGGTTCTGGTGTTGAATGATGGCAGCTACCAAAAGGAGTGATGATCCATGGTAGAGATGAATGGATGATGTGGAAGAGCAAGAGCAAGGCTGAAGAGGTCTGTACACCAGGACTGCTGGACTGAAAGTGAGATCCAAGTGATTTCCTCCCCCTTTTTATAGGAAATGTCGGTTTTCTGCTAGGTGTCCTTCCACATACTCTAGGCATCCTCCAGACATCCTAAATATCCGAGATACATCCCATATATGAACGTTTTGTCCATTTTAATGCTTTCTATACGAGATGCATCCGCTTACATCCTTTCTATGTCCATGCTACTAACGCTGTGTGGAAGTTCTTCATACCTTTCGCTTCCTCCCTCTTTCCGCTTTCCGCTGGAGCGGATGTGAGTTGCGTGGATGTCCAGAGGATGCCGAGAGGATACATCGGACATGTAACGGATGACAACGGACGTAGAATGTTTGTTGCCCGTATGTGTCGTGAATGTAGATCGTACGTGGCAGAAAATTCATCTGCTCAAAAAGTTTTGTGCAGCTCAAAACTTTTTGAATGGATGAAATAGCAGTAGACGTTTTACGGATAGAGCGTATGAAACATGTACGCAGTGAGTACACAGTGGATGCATCGTGTTTTCCAACGGATGGCAAGCTTTTTTGTCCATTTTACATCCTCTTTGCATCCGTTGGTTCAATGTGACAGGGGCTTAACAAAATAGATGAATTAAGGCTACAGATTGCAAAGACTTCATTAAGAACTACTGTGTTTTGCTAATCATAGAAACTTGGCTTCATTCACTCATTCCAGATGCAGCTGTTTAGCTGGAAGGCTACATAGCTCACTGGCAGGACAGGAGTACAGTTTCTATCAAGATCAAAGGGGGGAGGTTAAGCCTATATGTGAACAAAAGCTGGTGTATTAATACAAAGACTGTAGACAGCCACTGCTCCATGGATCTGGAGTATATGACACTTAAATGTAGACTCATATGTCTTCCACAGGAATTCAGCATGGTTTTGATTACTGCAGTCTACATCCCACCTGATGCCAAAACTATCATATCTTTGGGATTCTTGTATAACATTGTTAGTAATCAGCAGAATAAGTATCCTGATGCTGTTCATATCATAGCGGGGGACTTTAATCAAACTGATTTAAAAGAAGTGCTCCCTAAATTCTATCAGCATGTTAAGTGTGCTATTAGAGGAGCAAACATATTGGACAAAGTATATACCAACATCAAACATGGCTATAAGGTTATACAATTACCACATTTGGGACAATCAGACCATATGTCACTGCTTTTAGCACCAGCTTATATCCCTCTTAGGAAAGACAGTGAAATCTTGGCCAGAAGATGTTTCCCAACAACTTCAGGATTGTTTTGAGAACACAAATTGGGACATCTTTTACCACCCTGACCTAGAGGTACACACTGCAACTGTTCTGTGCTATATCAAACACTGCACAGATACTATCACTGTGGATAAACATATTAGGATCTATTCCAATCAGAAATCCTGGATGACCAAGGAAGTCCAGAGCCTCTTGCATGACAGGACCAAGGCCTTTAGGTCCGGTGATGGGGCAAGATACAGTGTTGCTAGAACTAATCTGAAGAAAGGTATTCGGAAGGCCAAAACTGATTATAAGAGGATTATTGAAGATAATTTTTATAGCAATAACATGAGGCAGGTGTGGTGAGGGATTCAACAAATTACAAAACATCAACCAACCAATGTCATTCCTGCTGAGGGAGATGCTTAATTGGCAGAGGAACTGAATCATTTCTTTGCTCGCTTTGAAGTGGAGATATCAGACAGATAAAACACAACTTTCAGCCAATTGTAGCCCCCACCTCATTGTGGAGGAACAGAAGGTGAGGAGCATTCTGAGGGCTGTGGACCACAGAAAGGCTGCCGTCCTGATGGTATTTCTGGCCGAGTGTTTAAAGATTGTGCTGATCAGTTGGCTGGAGTCTTTGCCAGGATCTTCAATTGGTCTTTATCCCAGTCCGCTTTATCCCAGTCCATCTTGTTTGAAGGTTTCCACCATTGTTCCGCTGCCAAAAAAGTTCCCTATCAATAACCTCAATGATTACAGACCAGCGGCACTCACTCCTATCATCATGAAGTGCTTTGAGAAGTTGGTCTGCCAGCACATCATTTCTGGTCTTCTGCGTACATTTGATAAACACCAGTTTGCATACAGAAAAAATAGATCTACAGAGGACGCTGTAGCAATCACTCTTCACACTGCTCTGACTTATCTAGAAGAGTGGGAGGGCTATGAGAGGATTCTTTTTGTGGATTTTAGTTCTGCATTTAACACAATTCTTCCACATAGACTAGTGTCTAAACTTCTGGACCTTAGGCTTTCTAAATCAATCTTCCTTTGGATTATGGATTTCCCGTCTGGCCACTCACAGAAGGTCAGATTAGGTAATCATACCTCTTCACCCCTTATTCTTAACACTGGTACACCACAGCGTTGCGTGTTGAGTTCCTTATTCTATACTCTTTATGTGCATGACTACATTCCCACTCACGTTAGTAATACTATTGCTAAATTTGAAGATGATACAACAGTAGTGGGACTTATCTCCGGGGAAGATGTGTCTGCCTTCCGAGATGAGGTGGACCGGTTGCTTTTGTGGTGTGGAGAAAACAACTTGGTTGTTCAATAAGAACAAGGAGCTTATAGTGTATTATAGAAGGAACAGATCAGACCCAGCCCTTCTTATCAATGGAGACCAAGTGGAGCAAGTGGTCAGTTTTAAATTCCTGGGTGTTACCCTAAAAGAAGACCTGACCTGGGGTGCCCACATTGCAGCCCTGGTCAAAAGGGCCCAGCATAGATTATACTATCTGAGGCTTCTCACAAAATAACTGAATGAGAAACCTTCTACCGCTGCACCATAGAGAGCATTTTAACATACTGCACCTCTGTATGGCTTGCCAATTGCACAGAGGCAGATAGGAAAGCACTCCAGAGGGTTAATGTCATTGTCTAGAAGATCATTGGTTGCCCTCTTCCTCTTTGGAAGAGCTTTATAGCTCCCACTGCCTTAAGAAAGCTCAAAACATTCTCAAAGATCCATCCCATCCTGGGAACCCTTTTTGTGAACTATTAACATCTGGCAGATGGTACAGAATAATAAAAACAAGGACAACTAGGCTGAAAAACAGCTTCTATCCCAGGGCAGTAGCTCTTTTGAATTCTGCTGTATAGTGCAGTGTTGGTGTGGTGTCGGGGATTTCCGGTTCAATGCGTGAAGGGTGAAGGATGTGTGTTTGTGTTTATTTTCATGGTCATTGTCATGATGTGCACTGAAGATGGTGTTTGATTTCGTTGTACGAGGTGCAATGACAATAAAGTAAACTAAACTAAAAAAGCTGTTGTAAAAGCACATTCATTGCACAAAGGACACATGGAATATCTGTAGAGAACTCTGATGTAGCAAATACTGTTGTTACATATTTGAATGAGACAATTATAAAAGACAGTTGCATTACATTAAAAGATATGGCTACTCCAAAAGAATTTGGTTCCAGGAAAGAAAAATGTGGCACATGAATCACTTGTTTACCCAACAAAGATATTTTTCCACTTCACATAAAATTCAAGACTGAATGAAAAAAAATGTGAAAGTGATGAATGTAAATGTTTTGTTATTTGACAAGGTAATTCCAATAATAACAAGATAAGGAAGGCATTTTTGACAAGGGGTGATATAGGGTTTGAAAATCTATTAGTGGGGCTAGAGAAAATTGCCTGGAAAGCATTCAAGGATGTCATTGAGGATTTCCTTGGCAACTACAGAGCACCAAAGTACATTCAACTGGTTGACAAATGTCTTACAGTACATAATACCATGAAGTGCAACATGTTACTGAAGATTCATTTTCTGCTTTCACACTTGGCCTTATTCCCTGAAAACTTAGATTCACTGATGAAAGGTTTCACCAGGACATTGCCACAATGAAAAACAATACCAGGACAAGTGGAAACCATCAATGCTGACTGATTGTTGGACACTGTAATAGGATGCATCAGATACCAAGTAAAATAAATCATGTGGTGTAATAATTATAATGCAGTATTGCAGGCAAATTCTGCCCACAGTTGGGAAGTCAATTCTGGCAGGGCTCAAGGTTGACTCAACCTTCCATCTTTCCAAGGTCAGTAAAATGAGGACACAGATTATTGGGGGCAATATGCTGACAATATAAATCACATAGTGAGTATATAGAGATTATGGAGCAATATATAAGTCAAATTATATCAAGTCAAATCAAAGGTCACTCTTGCAGGCTAAAGATTCTTGTTATCAATATAACATCTTCATCTAAAACCAGCATGAGATGGGTAATTTCCCATTGGTAAATATCTGATCCAATTTCTATAAAATGGAGAGTATGTTACTTGAATTATTATTCAAGATGTATAGAAATAAAATTATATGTTATCTTAATTTTTTTAAAAAAATAATTCCAATCCCTCTAGGCTAACTAAGCAGCACATGGATTTTTGTCTAGCAATGTTAGTAGTCATCATTTCAAGCTTGATTCGATTGTTAAAAGCATTAAACTTTTTGTACACTATTGTGAAGTTTAGAAATAAATTTTTTGTTGCTGTTTTATTTTATGCTAGTTATTCATTAAATAGCCATAGAATTTAAAAAACTTATTGAATGATTTTAGTCATAGAATTAATCACACGATATAAAGGGTGAAAAAAAATAAAAAATATAATTGAACTTTTGAGTCCAACTGATTGGGTCATGTTTTAATTACTTCGGAGAAAAAGCTCCATTCTCCATGGGTGAGAAATGCCTCACTGTCCTGAGATGCTTAGCAATTGCAGAACATGAGCAAGTTGAAAAGATGGTGGTAGGGAGGACAATTCTGGATATAACATGACTACATGTGATTTAAATTGTGAGGTACCATTGGAGTAGCAGGCCAGATGACAAACTAATAAACACAAAAGCAAATTTGGTGCATGTTACCTTCTGGTTTAATACCTAGATATATGTAGGACTGTCTTCTCCAACCACAATTGAATAATCCATTATTTTTGTGCCACAAAACCTGTTGATAATGCCTTAGTTTCAAGAAATGAGAAAGGCCGAGGACAAGAAAAATCAGTAACAGTACCTATATCTTACTATTTAAAACTATGTTCTGTGGAACCCTAAGATTACCACAAGAACTTGATGGGTTTGCTTGAATTTCAATCAATTTTCCATCAATATAGTTTTACCCCTTGATTAGAGCTCCAAAATTGGTTCTAAATAATTTACATAGACTTGAAAATAGTATGAAATAGTGTGAAAGTTTCTGTTCTCAACAGTGTTTTCCTGGAAGTTAGATTAATCTCAACATCTTAATAAATGATTTCGATGAGGGAATAGAAGGGGAACTCATCAAATTTGCAGACGACACCAAGCTGGCAGAAATAGCCAACACTCCAGAAGATAGGCTTAAGATACAGAAAGATCTCGACAAACTTGAAAACTGGGCCTATGTAACAGATGCACAGGTATAAAATGCACAGGTATAAAATAGGTGGTATTTGGCTCAATAATAGTAACTGTGGAAAAGATCTTGGAGTCCTAGTGGACAATCATTTAAATATGAGCTAGTGTGCTTCAGCTTCTAAAAAAGCCAACACAGTCCTAGTCTGCACTAACAAAACGATAGAATCAAGATCACATGAACTGTTTATAATGAACTTTATAATGCCTTGGGAAGACCTCACTTGGAATTTGTATCCAGGTTTAGTTGCCATGATATCAAAATGGTATTGAGACTCCAGAAAGAATACAGTCAAGAGCAAACAAAGATGATTAGGAGACTGGAGGTTAAAACAGATGAATGACAGTTGCAGAAAACGGTATGTCTAGTCTAATGAAAACAAGGACTGGGGTGACATGATAGTGGTGTTCCAATATCTAAGGGGCTACCACTATTCTCCAGAGCACCTGAGGGAAGGACAAGAAGCAATGGGTGGAAACTAATCAAGGAGAGAAAAAACCTAGATCTAAGGAAAAATTTCCTGACAGAACAATTAAACAGTGGAACAACATGCCTCCAGCAATTGCAGGTACTCCATCACTGAAGATTTTTAAGAAGAGACGGGAAAATTAATTGTCTGAAATTGTGCAGGGAGTTGAATAAGAAAAACCTCTAAGGTTCCTTCCAATTCTGTTATTCCATTATTACTTTCTGTCATAGCCTTCCAGAAGTTGATGAAAGCAGAACTTTTCTGATGGAATGATTGGAAACGCCAGTCGGCAGAAGAATTGCTGCCACCATCTATCTTTGGCAAGTTGCTAGATTTAATTTTAATTTTATTCTATGGTTTGCTTTTCTGTTAGTAACTATTAAGAGAACTTGGAAGTTAAATTGCTACATAAAGTTAGCAAATAATTAAAATGTGAATAGGCAGGAAAGCTTCTTTATTTTTATGATATTTACAACTTTCCTGAAAACTGATTCTTGGAATAAGACCTAGAATAGAATAAGCTCATTAGTCAAGATCTCACCTGGAAAAACAATGTCCCTGGTGGTTAGTAAGGCTCAACAGAGACTTTTTTTTTTATATACATGCTATTGTGAACAATAGTCCACAAGGCGTGACACTAAGTATCAAGATCATGCATACAATGCTGTGCACTATACATGACAACCTCATGGCCTAATCAAGGGTTCACAGCAGCTTAAAAGAAGAATAATGACAAAAAGAAAAAAGTGGGGCCTAATAAATAATATACTATACAATCTGCAGAAGGTGGTTGTGGACGCGGCTCTTGAATGACTGAGACCCTCTGTCACCAATCATGTCTACAATGTCTTCTGGTAAGCTGTTCCAGACTCTGACTGCAGTGTGTACAAAACTCCTGCCAGTTGAGTGTGTTCTGGACTTGGGTTCCACAAGAGCATGTCTCAGAGTTGACACACTAGAGTGAGTTGTTCTTCTCATTGTATAAGGTGGGGGAACCAGCTTTTTCAGGTCTTGAGGGCAGAGGCCCGTCTGCATTTTGTACAGGGCAACTGCAGCTGCAACTTGACGTCTATGGTGAAGCGAAGGAATATTGAAGTTGGAGCGTGCCTCGTCCTCATTTATTCCGATTATGTGTAGGGCCTTCTTCTGTATACGATCAAGTAGTTGAAGTACTGTAGGAGATACATTCAGCCAGCACAGAGAGGCATATTCCATGATACTTCTTATCTGGGCCTTGTACATTGTGGCTCTCCCAGGGGCATCTAGTTTAGATGCTACCCTCCTAAGAGCACCAAGTCTCTGTCCAAAGAAAATGACTTCATTTTCTTTGAGCTCTGTGGGAAAAATGAGCAGGAATAACGGCTGATGACTTCTTTTTATCGGTCTATGATAGAAAGTGTCTTCACATATTGTATAACAGTATAGTATGCTGGTTTAATAGCCGCAGACAGGAGGGCGCAACAGAGAGTGATCAATTTGGTACAAGAAGCCATTGGTTGCTCTCTAATACCACTAGATGACATCGCCAGATATGATTCATACCCTGGCCAGTAATTCTTTTTGCTTCTACCATGGGAAAGAAGACATCGAAGCATAGCCAGTTGGATAAACAGATTTAAAAACAGCTTCTATCCATGAGCTGTCAGACTCTTAGATACAATCACAATCCCTCCACACACATATAGAAACATATGACTAGTCTTTTTTCCCCAATTACTTATATAGGAATTATTCTCTATACTATTTATGTAGTTTTGTATTTTCTGTTATGGATTGCACCAGAGGCTAAACCAATTTCGTTAATGACAATAAAGACTATGCTACTATACTACACTATAAAACCTCATAATAATAATATATGATGGGAATACATTTTCTTACTTAAACTCTCAACCAGGAGAAACAGAAAGATTATTATGCATGCCTTCAGACTAAAGATTTCAGCAACCCAGAAACTTTCTCAGTATATATAATATTATTAATTGTATACATTACAAGACTACATAGTTGAATAATGTGTAAAAACCATAGGAAAAAACTTATTCATTTACTTTTTTAATAATTCATAATAATTCATTTATACATACATATATATATATATATGTTTATTTAAGTTTTCGCGGGTACTTACATGTGTGCTGTTCAGCTTCCTTCGGGTATTATCCCACGTCATTGTAGGGCTTTTAAAGTTGTAGCAACGTTTCAGCAGAATCTCATCTGCCATCATCAGGCTTCTGTATTGACTTTGTATGTGGGTCAGGGTGTCACAGCCGTTGGTTTTAAATTTGAGGCTAGCCTATTGCTGTGGCAGGATGTTTTTTTTCTTAATCCTGATTGGTTGGGAGTCTTGGTCTGTGTTTATTGGACTTGGAGTTTGTTTGATTGGTGTTTCTGGTTTCTTCTGTCTGTTTTGTGGCTTTGATTGGCTGGCAACACACTGTTCCTGTGTTGGAGACTTTCAGTGCAGCTTGGCTTCACGTGAAAGGACGGCTGTTATCTATTAGGAAGCTAGGTTTCATCTGGGTGCCTGGTGGGGGTGTGTTTGAGTTGGAGGTATCAGAGGGAGTCTGTTTGTGCCCAGGTGTTTGCCTGGCTTGTGGTGTGGAGATCTTTCTATTTGAGAGTGCAGGCTTCCAAATGATTGACAGTCTGGTGGAATCATCTCTTCTATTCATGCTTTCAGATCTTTTTTTCAATCTCTATGGATTCTCTGATGATTCTGTGGCTGGGGTTTTCTATAGTGGCTAGGGTTTTATTGGTTTTAGTGCCATTGAAGTTGATGTTGTGACCTGTGGTTTTAATGTGTTGGACTAGTGAGGAGGTGTGTTCAAGCTTTTTTACTGCATTTTTGTGTTCATCCAGGCGGGTAAGTATTCTTCTATTGGTCTGTCCAATGTATGTGGCCGGGCATGATGCACAGAGAACTTCGTATATGCCTTGGTTTTCCAGGTCAATTTTATCTTTGGGGTTTCTAAGGATGGCTGCTATTTTTTTGTCTGTTTTGAAGGCAGTCTTGATGTGATGCCTGTGTAGTATCTTACTGATTTTGTCTGTAGTACCTCTTATGTAGGGCAGGAAAACTGTTCCATAGGTCTGTTGATCTTCTAGGTCTCTGTTATGTCTTGGTGTGTTTCTGTGGATCAGGCTGGTGATTTTGTTTTTGTGGAAGCCGTTGGCTGTCAATACTTTAGTCAGGGTGCATAGTTCAGTCTTTATATGGGTCTTGTCTGCCAGGCGTTTGGTCTGGTGATTAGTGTTTTGGCCACGGAATTTATCTGTGCTGGGTGGTGGTGGGATTGGGCGTTGAGGTAGCGGTTGGTGTGTGTTTTCTTCTGGTATACGGTGTGTCCTAGTGTGCCATCTGTTCTTTTGTAGATTAGTGCATCTAGGAATGGTAGTTGTTTGTTTATTTCCATTTCCATGGTGAACTTGATTTTGGGGTGTGTGTTGTTTAGGTGTGTTAGGAATTTGTTTAGGTTTTCTTTTCTATGGGGCCAAATCACAAATGTGTCTTCGATGTATCTTAGCCACAGTTTGGGATTATGGGTGGCATTAGCCAGGGCTCTGGATTCGAATTCTTCCATGAACAGGTTTGCAATGACGGGTGACAGTGGTGATCCCATAGGGGCTCCTTCAATTTGCTTGTATCTTTGTCCTTTGTATATGAAATATATGTTGGTTAAGCAGTGTTCTGTTAGTTCCATGGGGTGTTTAGCTGGTTGGTATTTATTTTTGATGATTTTGAGAGTTTCTTTTATCGGGACTTGAGTGAATAGTGAAACCACATCAAAACTTACAAGCAGATCTTCTTGTTCCACGTGTAGATCTTTGATCATTTCTAAGAAGTGGTATGAGTTTTGTACATATAAAGCTGCGGTTTCAGCATGGGGCTGTAGTTGTTTTGCTAAGTGTTTAGCTAGGTTTTGTAGTGGTGCTCCTTTGGAGCTGACTATGGGTCTGAGAGGTATGCCTTCTTTGTGTATTTTTGGGAGGCCGTATAATTTGGGGCATCTAGAAGATTTTTCTCTTGGTATGATCGTCTGTTGGATTTCTTTGCTTATGTGGCTGGTTATAATTTTCTTCTTGGTTAATTTTTCCAGATATGTGGTTGGGTCTGTGTTTATAGGTTTGTATGTGGAGTCTTGGAGTAGGTCTGTCAATTTTGTTTCGTAGTCTTTTCTGTCCATTACTACTGTGGCATTCCCTTTATCTGCTGGGAGTATTATTATGCTGTTATCATTTTTCAGGATTTGTAGCGCTTTGAATTCACCTTTCTGCAAGTTGCTTTTGGGTGGTTTGCTTGTGCATAAGATGCTATAGCACCCAAAAAAATCCCCACAGAATCCATCATATGTGCAGTAGAATCCAGCCTAACCAAATTAAATACAGATGAAGCTGGCAGAGTAAGACACCAGGTTACAAACATCTTATGCACAAGCAAACCACCCAAAAGCAACTTGCAGAAAGATGAATTCAAAGCACTACAAATCCTGAAAAATGAAAACAGCATAATAATACTCCCAGCAGATAAAGGGAATGCCACAGTAGTAATGGACAGAAAAGACTAAGAAACAATATTGACAGACCTACTCCAAGACTCGACATACAAACCTACACAAAACCTAGCTAAACACTTAGCAAAACAACTACAGCCCCATGCTGAAACCGCAGCTTCATATGTACAAAACTCATACCACTTCTTAGAAATGATCAAAGATCTACACGTGGAACAAGAAGATCTGCTTGTAAGTTTTGACGTGGTTTCACTATTCACTCAAGTCCCGATAAAAGAAACTCTCAAAATCATCAAAAATAAATACCAACCAGCTAAACACCCCATGGAACTAACAGAACACTGCTTAACCAACACATATTTCATATACAAAGGACAAAGATACAAGCAAATTGAAGGAGCCCCTATGGGATCACCACTGTCACCCGTCATTGCAAACCTGTTCATGGAAGAATTCGAATCCAGAGCCCTGGCTAATGCCACCCATAATCCCAAACTGTGGCTAAGATACATCGATGAATCATTTGTGATTTGGCCCCATGGAAAAGAAAACCTAAACAATTTTCTAACACACCTAAACAACACACACCCCAAAATCAAGTTCACCATGGAAACGGAAATAAACAAACAGCTACCATTCCTAGATGTACTAATCTACAAAAGAACAGATGGCACACTAGGACACACCGTATACCAGAAGAAAACACACACCAACCGCTACCTCAACGTCCAATCCACCACCCAGCACAGATAAATTCCGTGGTCAAAACACTAATCACCAGAACCAAACGCCTGGCGGACAAGACCCATATAAAGACTGAACTATGCACCCTGACTAAAGTACTGACAGCCAACGGCTTCCACAAAAACAAAATCACTAGCTTGATCCACAAAAACACACCAAGACACAACAGAGACCTAGAAGATCAACAGACTTATGGAACAGCTGTCCTGCCCTACATAAGAGGTACTACAGACAAAATCAGTAAGATACTACACAGGCATCACATCAAGACTGCCTTCAAAACAGACAAAAAAATAGCAGTCATCCTTAGAAACCCCAAAGATAAAACTGACCTGGAAAACCAAGGCATATATGAAGTTCCCTGTGCATCATGCCCAGCCACATACATTGGACAGACCAATAGAAAAATAAATACCCGCCTGGATGAACACAAAAATGCAGTAAAAAAGCTGGAACACATCTCCTCACTAGTCCAACACATGAAAGCCACAGGTCATAGCATCAACTTCAACGGCACCAAAACCCTAGCCACTATAGAAAACCCCAGCCACGGAATCATCAGAGAAGCCATAGAGATTGAAAAAAGACCTGAAAGCATGAATAGAAGAGATGATTCCACCAGACTGTCAATCATTTGGAAGCCTGCACTCTCAAATAGAAAGATCTCCACACCACAAGCCAGGCAAACACCTGGGCACAAACAGACTCCCCCTGATACCTCCAGCTCAAACACACCCCCACCAGGCACCCAGATGAAATCTAGCTTCCTAATAGATAATACCCATCCTTTCACATGAAGCCAAGCTGCACTGAAAGCCTCCAATACAGGAACACGGTGTTGCCAGCCAATCAAAGCCAGAAAACAGACAGAAGAAACCAGAAACACCAATCAAACAAACTCCAAGTCCAATAAACACAGACCAAGACTCCCAACCAATCAGGATGTAGAAAAAAAACATCCTGGCACAGGAAAAGGCTATCCTCAAATTTAAAACCAACGCCTATGATAGCCTGACCCACATACAAACTCCATATAGAAGCCTGATGATGGCAGATGAGATTCTGCTGAAACGTTGCTACAACTTTAAAAGCTCTACAATGACATGGGATAATACTCGAAGGAAGCTGAATAGCACACATGTAAGTACCCGCGATAACTTAAAAAAAACAAAAAAAACCCATATATATA
>BLBF01000044.1:23840136-23890165 GCA_015471245.1 Laticauda colubrina | reverse complement strand
ATATATATATATATATATATATATATATATATATATATATATATGTGCTGTTTAGCTTCCTTCGGGCATTATCCCACGTCGTTGTAGTTCTGTTAAAGTTGTAGCTACAACTTTGAAGGAAGCTAAACAGCACACATGTAAGTACCCACGAAAGCCTAAGAAAACAAATATATATATATATATATATATATATATATATATATATTTCATAATTCCTTTACCAACCTTGACTATCATGTCAATTATAGCTTATAAAATTAGGTACAATTTATAAAGCACTATGAGTTTAATTCACAGTGGATTTTTGAGTATCATAAAATCTATAATAATTATAACAATTGCATGCACATGGTAAGTCCCAGAAAAGATAAAACTATGCTATACTGCCTCTTGTGGTCAAATAATCACTAAATACTAATAAAACAATCATAAGAACATGATTTTTCTTATGAACATAAAACATAAAACAAACATAAGAACAAGATATTCTGTTATGACTCCAGGTTTTTTTAGGAAAAGTAAAGTTTCTTTTAATATTTCTTTATAGAGATAATTCATTCTTATTAACGAATCTACATTAGCATTAATTTTCCCCGACTTTAGATATTAGAGAAGGATGTGTTAGAATCACTTTTCTTTAAAAAAATTATTTAAAAAGTTACCAGGAAGAAGTTGTGGTTTGTTACATTAAGTGATACACTGAGAAGAGTGAGAAAGTGGAAACAACCTGAGAGTCAACAAAATAATAAGAACCAAGGGAGCTGATATGAAAGAAAACTATAACTGACCACTCAAATGAAAGGAAAATGGGCCTTTAGCTATAGTCTAAGCACAAAGATTGACAGTGACAATACAGATAGAGCTCACTTAATGATGGGAAGTTCAATAACTATGCAAAGTCAAGACTCAAAAGAAGTTATTTACAAGTTATCTTCAAAATAGCTGCCTCCCCTCCCCCAGTTATGTAATTGCATTTTGGGCACTTGAACACCAGCTTGCATTTACAATTGATTGCAGGTCCCACAGTCATGTGACACTGCTATGACTTTTTTGTTGATATGGAGCAAAAAACCGCCTATTCAGAAGAATGGATTCACTTAATATCCATGTGATTTGCTGAACAAATACAGTGACTCACTTTATAACCATCATAAAAATGTAAAAACTGTTGTAAAATCGAGTCAGGTCAACTGAAATGACTTAATGATGAGCTGTGATCTTTTTAAAAATAATTTTTATTGTACTTCTCCACATTTAAAAACTCATATACAATCTTTGCAACACCGTAACATCCACATTTCTATTTAGGTCAACATACATGAATACATTAATTTATATTTCTACTGTCTAACCAGTTACACCACTTATTATCCCAGACTGTATATTCCATATCTTCTCTATCTTGCTTTTCCAATGTGAGTTTAACCATCTCTGCACAAGCCACCACTTTCTTTATTATCATACTTTTGAAGAGGTACTGTCTAGTTTCCAACTCTGTGCATAAGCAATTCTTGCCACGGTCAGTACATGTACTATGATATATTTATTTGCTTTATTAAATATCCTCTAATTATTCCTAATAGAAACATTTCAGATTTCAACTGAATTTGGAGACCAATAATTTCCTGTAATCAATTCCTTATTTTTGTCCAGTATTTTCTTGATTCGGGGCATGACCACTATATATGAAAAGAAATATCCTGTTTGTGCTTACATTTCCAGCATTCTGGGCTCATGTTTAGATATATTTTTGCCAATCTTGCCAGTGCTAGATGCCAATGATAAAACATTTTATAAAATTTTCCTTATAGGCAGCAGACATTGTTAATTTATAATTTTTAGTCCACAATTTTTCCCATTCCTCTAATTGAATACTATAACCAAAATTTCTTGGCCAGACTATCATAGATCCTTTAATTACTTCCTCTTCCCTTTCGAATCTTAATGAGTAATTATACATTTTTGTTATAAATTTCTCTTACTGGTCCTAATAAGATTTTATCAATTTGTTGTTGTACCCCATCAATGCCAAACTCTTCTAAATCTTTTTTAAATCTTGCCTGCAGTTGTAGATATGGCCATCAATCTATAATCTTTCCTTGTTTTCTCAATTCTTGGTTTATTTTCAGTCTCCCCTGATTGTCTAACAATTCATTTTGGTTAGGCCTATTGTGTTTGGATAAATCATTGCTTCCATTGTTGATAGCCAGCCTGGTACTATAGTGGATTTTTTTATTTTTCCTCAGACCTGTATCAGTGCATCTCTAATTAGATGATTATGGAAATATGAATGTGTTTTGTTCTTTTTCTCCCACCAAAAGGCATGCCATCCTGTCTGTAAGTTGTATCCTTCTATGGTTAATATTCTTTTATTATTTAGGAGTATCCACTCTTTTATCCATGCTAGTGTTACGGAGTGATAGCATAGCTCCTAATCTGGGAGTCCGAAGCCACCTCTTCTTCTATGATCCTGTAATAATTTCAGTTTTATTCGGGGAGTTTTCTCTGATCACACAAATTTAGTTATTGCTTTATTAAGTTCCCCCCAAAAAAATTTGTCTAATTTTATAGGAATCGTTTGGAACAAATATAGCCACCTTGGTAGTACACTAATTTTAACCAAAGCAATTTTCCTTATCAATGATAATTGTAATTTTCCCCATGTTTCCAAATCCTTATTGGTTGCATTAGCTTATTATAATTATCCTCCTTTATTGATGAGCATCTTGCTGTCAGCCATATTCCTAAATATTTGACCTTTTTTGTGATTTGCAATTCAGTTTTCCCTTCCAGTTCTCTTTTCTGATTATCTGTAAGATTTTTAAATAATATTTTGTTCTTATCCTTGTTAATTTTGAGCCCCACCACTTTGCCAAATTCTTCTATTTCTTGTAATAAGATGATCCTCGAATCAATCGGGTCTTCTATAAAGAAAACCAATCAGCTGCAAATGCCTGTGTTTTATATTCTTCATTTTTTATCTTGATTCCTTTTATTTCTTTTTTTTTGTCTGATCTGTGATAGTAATACTTCTATTGAAAGGATAAAGATTAGAGGTGACAACGGACACCCCTGTCTTACTCCCTTAGTTATATTAATTTTTTCTGTAAAATCACCATTTAATATCACACTAGCCTTCTGTGTAGAGTATATTGCTGCTATCATTCTTTTGAAATTTGGCCCAAAATTCATATCTACCGTGTTTCTCCAACGATATGGCCTCCCCCAATAGGGAGTCCCAACATGTTTTATAGGCATAAAATGAAATTAAGCCTCTTCCCCCAAATTAAGGCCTATATTAAAACATGCGAAATAGGGTGGAAATGCTGGGGGAGCTTGCCATTAGGAAGTACTTTTGTTGCACACCCTGATATGGTGCTGCCTGCATTGACCTCGGCGTTGGTGGGGCACTTCGTATTGAAAGACTTTCTGCCATTGTTGCTTTCCCTTCTCCCCGTGATGCCATAGCGTTTAGAGCAATGCGGCGTTTGGCGCAGCCATGTGCGGCCAGCCAGGGCTCCTCCCTGCAACTGGAACCCGGGGGAAGACATTCAGCTTTAGGCGCTCCTATTGCCACCTTCCCGGGCATTGTTCGAAGGCAAAGCCCATTCTTTTAAAAATGACACCCTCCTACCAGTACAACAAAGCCTCCCCTGCCCGAGAAGGCAGTCCAACCTCACGTGGGAAGGCAAATCTCCCAGGGCCACAATGCAGGATCAGCCCACCCTGGGAGAAGAGCTCAGCCACCAACACTGCCTGGCGCTGGGCAGAGCACCGTAGCTCACTTTCCTGGCTCTGCCCAGCTTGCCTGGCTCCGGTGCAGCCATGGCAGGATGAGCAGAGGACCCAGCGGGAAGGCGCTCGCTGCCTTGGCCAGAGCTCCACCACTGGGCAGGAGGCCCCACCTGTCAGCTGTGCTGGGCGCCCCAGGCGAAAGTCTTCGCACTCTGCCCAGCGCCAGGCAGGAATGGCGGCTGGGCTTTTCTCCTGGGGTGGGCCGATCCTGCGCTGCAGCCCTGGGAGATTTGCCTCCCCATGTGGGGTTGGGCTACCCTCTTGGGCAGGGGAGGCTTTGTCGTACCGGTAGTAGGGCGTCGTTTTTAAAAGAATGGGCTTTGCCTTCGAACGATGCCCGGGAAGGTGGCAACAGGAGCGCCTGAAGCTGAGTGTCTCCACCGGGCTCCGGTTGCAAACACAAATTGCTCCAAACGCCGTGGCAGCACAGGGAGAAGGGAAAACAACGGTGGTGGAAGGTCTCTCAATACAAAGTGCCCCAACAACACTGAGGTCAACATCCAAGCCGTCGCCATCCGCCCGAGGATGCAAGGGGAGGAATTAAGTCACCCCTGAAAAGACTGAAAAAGCTAGCTGTTTTTTCAGAGCTCAAAAAAGAAAAATAAAAAAAAAATAAGACCATGCCTTATTATATGAGAAACACGGTATTATTTATTGAATAAAAAAAATCCCAATTCAAATTGTCAAAAGCTTTTTGCGCATCTAAGAAAATCAGAGCCACTTGTTTCTCCGGGTGGACTTCATAATATTCTAGCACATTTGTTACTATCCTAGTATTATTTCTAATTTGCCTTTTGGGTAGAAATCCATTTTGGTCTAAATGTATTATTTTATCAATTTTTTCATTCTTTCTGCTGTTATCATCATAAATATTTTATAATCAGCATCTAGAAATGAAATGGATCTGTATTTTTGATTTGTTGGTAGTCGGTATCTTTTTTGGGTGTTAAGATAATATAAGCCTCAGCCCATGATTTCAGCAATTTCGCTTCTAACAATGCCTCATTATATTCCTCCAATATCAAAGATTCCATTATTTCATACATATTCTTTAAAAAAATTCCCCTGGGATTCCATCTGGCCCTGAGGTTTTGTTACTTTTCTTTTACTTTTTTGTACACTCCTTTTTTCAGGTCTGCCTGAATTATTTCTTTATTCAGCCATTTCTCTTGCCTCTTCCGTTATTGTGGGTAAGCCTTTCTCTTTTAGATATTGGTATATCTTCCCTTCTCTATTTTATCCTATCTATACAACTCTTTGAAATAGTTTTGTATAATACTTTTTTTCCTTCCATTTGGTGTTGGAAATTTCCATTATCGTCATTTAATTGCCATATTAGTCTTTTTTCCTCTCTTTTTTTTAATTTATATGCCAACCATCTTCCTGGTTTGCTGACCTGTTTGAAAAAGTTTTGTCTTGCAAATTTTAATTTTTTTGCATTCTCTTCCTGTGTCAACAAATTTATATCTAACTAGATTTCTTTCCCTTTTAATTTTGTCATTGTGGTTCTTTTTGTAGTGTAGTTTCTAATTTTTTTAGTTCTTCCTGTAGTAAATTTGTTTTTTCCATTTTTCTTCATTTCTTCGGGCTGTATATGCTATTGTTATTTCTCTTAGCTATGCTTTTGTGATGTCCCATGGATTCTGCAATGTTGGGTATTGATTCTTATTTTCTTTGAGGAAGAGTTCCATTTCTTTTTTAATTAGTTGAGTATACTCTTTTTCTTTCAAATATGTGTGTTTAATGTCCATCTTCTATTTTTTTCTTTTGGCATTTGGAAATATTTTTCCAAAATATTTTCAAAGAATTGTGGTCAGCCCATGTATTAGACATAATCTCTATTGGATCTGTATTATTTCCTATTTCCTGGTTCATCTAGACCATATCAATCTTAGACCATGATTTGTGGGAGTTAGAATAGAAATTATATTTATTTTCTTTTAAATTTAGCTCTCTTCAACTGTCCCTCAAGTTTAATTCATGTGTCATCTTGAAGAATGGTTTTGGTAGAATTTTCCTCTTATTTTTTATTGCTTATGTAGTCTTTATTAATGTCTACCACTGCATTGAAGTCCTGCAATAAGCAAATGCTCTTATGTCCTGTTTCTATTATTTTTTTCATATAATTTAAATAAAATTACTTCTGATTATCATTTGGGGCATAAATTACCACCAGCAATACTTGTTTTTGTTGTATTTTTATTTCAATCATTAGTGTTCTTCTGTTGTCATCAGAGTAAATTTGTTTTGCTTTTAGCCCTTTTTTAATGTATACTGCTATTCCTCTTTTTTTTTAATCAGCCAATGAGACAAAGTTTCCCTAATTTTGCTTGTTCTAAACAATTCCTATACTGTTTCTTAATATGGACTTCTTGAAGACACAGTATATCCACCTTTTGTAAATATTTGTTTCCTTTTTATGGGGAAGTATAGTCCATTGATATTCATTGTTATTAACTTGATCTCTTCCACTTTATTGTTTATAGGTTTGTTTCTGACTTCTATTTGTTTTATTATCTCTCTGTGCTCTTGTTCTTATCCCCTCTCTTTCACATTGTTCCATTTCTCTTTGCTTCCCTCTTCTTGCTCTATCTCTTTTTGTGTTGCCAGAAAACGATAATCTCTCCTCTGTTCTCTAACTCTTCTTGGTACTTGTTTCAGTGTCTGTTATATATCTTTGGTTCATCTCTTGTTGTTTTATAAATTTCATCTCTTATTTTTTTTCTTTGCAAATCTATTATATACTTCTTTCAGTAGTTTATGGTGTCTGGTGTAATTAGTATGCATTCTGCATCCCTTATCTATTTCATTCTGCATCCTTTGTCTATCTCTCTGTAAGGCTTCTGCTATCAGTTCTGACATATTCATTGTTAAATCCTTTTCTTTACTTTCCATTACATTTTGAACTATCAGGTAGAAAGCAGCTTGTTCCATTTCCAGGTATATAATTGATTCCTCCAGAATTTTATCGCCCTCAATTTTCAATCCACTGATTCCAGTTTCTTTTCCATCTGCTGTGTTCTATTTTCCATCATTTTTATTTTTTGCTCATTTTTTTCAATTGTCTGCTGTATTGTACCTATTTTGTTACCAAATTTATATGTTACCTTTCATCGCCTCCATTTCATTCTTCACCTCTTCATGATTTTTAGTCACTGTTTCCTGCATTTTTATCATTTTCTTTTGTATCACAAGCAGAGTCGTCTATATCGTCTGCATGTTTGATGCATTACTCGATTTTTCAGTCCTAAGCATCTTTCTATGGATCTTTGGCCTAAGAGTGATGCTGATGTCAGTGATAGATTGGAAGGTGGTTTTTTTCCCCAGTTCTTAAGATAGTTGTTGTCGTTGTCATCTTCAGAATTTTGTAAATAATTCATATTTTTTTTTGTGAGAACTACTATGTGTACACTTGCCCAAAATAAATGTCTTGCTCTTCAATGATAAATGCTGTTGGTATGGCATCTATTACCCAGGATTTAATCCTGGATATAGTGCTGATGTGGAATTACAAAAATAATAGCTGAGAGAAAATAATTACTCCATCTCTCCCAGCAATGTTTGCACATTACTATATGATGCAATAGGCTAGATAGAGAGTAAAGTGGTTGTGTTCTCCAGGGATTCCAATTTTCTGACTTGATAGAAACAACAGTTATTTATTTTTATTTATTTAGGGAACTTATATTGCTGACTATTCACACATGGTGATTCAAGAAGACTTACAGAACATAAAGCCCCATATAAAAACAATAAAATTAATAAAAGAAGAATCACATAATAAATTAATATAATAAAATCATTCAAACTCTTTTGCACTTTCCCCTCCCTTGCCTATATAACAGGCTGCTACTAAGAAAATATATTTTTTTATTTTTAGAAAGTTTGCTTTCAACATATTGCATCAAATAATTATAAAAATATTTGCTAAATTAAAATAATTAATTAAATAATAAATAAATTTTTATTTAATTTATTAAATTAAATGCAGTTAGCAGTATTTTGTTTAACCAGAAAATGGGAATATGTACACATAGTAAATTTCAAGAATTACTACTAGACAAATTAAATAATCGCTATTACTGCTAAGCTTTTTTACTATACTACTGTATTCCCATCTGTCTTTTGTTTTTGTAGAGTTAAATTTGCTATTACGTTGTTGTTTTTTAAACAAATTTTATTAGTTTTTAAAGACAATATACAAACAAACAAAACATAAAACCTAATAACATAAAATTTCTTTTCTAAAAACTGCTTATTAAGTTTTAACAAAACAATTAAAACATCTTATTTGAGTTCCAGATTATCACATATGCATATCTTATTTATTCTTTTTCCAACTTCTCCTTTTACCTAAATTTCTATATCTCTTTATTCATTGTACTTATACTTTCATCTGTCTTGTTTACAATTTCATTATTCTCTTCTAACGTTCTTCCAAAATTTTATTAATTCTCAATAAGCTAACTTAACAAACAAAACACAAAACATGAAAACATAAAACTTTTTTTGGGGAAAGCAGCTTAATCCTGGGTTAGCATCTTTTTATGCAGACATAAATCAAATTCATGCTCACCTTATATACTATTTCATATCTCATTTATCATTCTACATTTTCTATATGTTTTCTCCCCTCTTTTCACTCTCTTAATTCTATTTTATTTATTTCATCTCAATTTAAATCATTTTACTTGTATCTTTTGTCCGTTCTTTTTCAATTATCTATTTCTTCTTTTCTCTTTACTGCAAAATTTCTCTGTAATCACTGGTTGAAGTATGACAACTTTTTATCTTTCCCCTAGATTTAACACTTAAAATAATATATAATTTCCATACTGATTCTGCTTGGTGCATTCTACATAGAACATTTTAAAATAAAAAAGAGAAAAAAATAGTAAGCTTAAGTTCCGTAGCTAATTAAACTCTAATCAGACATTTTACACATTCCCTTTAATGTATTAACTCATATAATATTCCAATTTTCTAACTCTATTTCAAATACAAATACTACAATACAATCCTGTGCACTTTTGCAGAATCTCTTCTTTAATTACATTTTACCCTTTGTCTCTAAAAAAACCCTGTTTTTTAACATCTTGTTTTAAGTCTTTATAACTTCTCTTCCCTTTTTCCCTTTCTCTCTTATCCAGTCTAGTCTTTTTGCCCCCCATCTCCCAATCTCCGCCCTCTTGGTCCCCCCTCTCTATTGTATTCCTCTTTTCTGTTGCTTCCTGACATTGTATCGATTTTTCAACTTATTTTTCCCTTTCTTGGTTGTTTTTTTTAATTTTGAATTCTCCATTTTCTTTCCCTATCCCTTTTCTTCCTCAACTAAAATTATTTGTCCATTAAAGATGGCTTCTTCTTCTTCATCCTAGCTTTCTTGTTGTTGTAAATTCTGGTAGGTAGAAATCGCCATTTCTAAGAAGTGAAAAACAGATTCAGAAGAGCCCTGGCCTTCTTGTTCCTCTTCTTTTAACTTTTTATATTCTATTTTCAATTCTTCAACAGATAATGCCATTGTAAGATTTTTAAAAAAAAAAACCCAAATGATTTTAGTTTTTCAAAAAATAGTTTCCAAGAGTCCCAAAGTCACAAAGCAATCCAAATCAGTACAAACTGTTTCCTTTAGCACTTTCTTCTTTTTGTACTATCTTTTCCTGGGGTGAAATTTAATTACACAGTTCCAAAGTAATTTTTTAAAAGTCTTATTGCCGTTATCTCTGATCTTAAAAGTTCCAAGCCGTCTCCTCCAACAAAATCTTAATATATATTCTTTGCCTCTCCCTTCCCACTTATAGTGGAAAAAAAAGAAAATTTTTGGTTTTTAGTTCCAATGTTCGGAAATCTTAATATCCCCTTGGCTTTAATAATTACCTTCTATGCCAAAGCAGGGTTTTCTGATTTCCATCTGCTATCTCCGTAGGGAAGGAGAGTGAGAAGAAGAAAAAACTTTCCCTTTGACTTTTCTCCACCTCTTTTAACGATCTTGTTAGGAAACAATGTATCCTTTGAAAAGTTGAACCTCCAGAATAAAGATGTAACTTATTGTCCCAATTCAGCCAAAAACTTTCACTTCTTCAAACTTCCTCTTGCACAATCTTGTCCGGCTGAAAGCTTCTTTGTGGCGGCCATTACTGATTGCTGCTCCACCGCTTTGGGAAAAGGGAGTTTAACTGGCTGAAGAGGGGGATTGCGATTCCCCCAGACCCCTGCCCAGATCTCCCCTATCTTCGGTTACCTCTACGGGGTAACCATAGCCTCCAAATCCAGCTGGATCGGAGGCACCTCGGCAGAGAGCGCAGCAGGAACCGTGTACAATCGTGGATTCCTGCAGCCGCCGAAGCCTTGCAACTGGAAGTTCCCCTATTACGTTGTTCTTGTATTGGCTACAGGAGTACTGCTTTCCCATTATTTCAGCTTGTCTTAACTACACACGTACCTCAGAGAATATATTCAATTTGGTATTTCTTTCATGGAATCATGCTGTCATTTGGTGATATCTATGCAGTTTTCTTGGCAACAATATGCATGCCTTTTTCCGATATGTGTTTTACCAGACTAGCTTTTTGAGATCACTATTAACCACTCAATATTGTTTTTATTAACGTGTCCATCTTTAAGTAGTTTTAAAATAATAATAGTTACAAATTGTATTGTGCATGATTAATATTTCAGAAACATTAACCACCAGTAACAATCAAAATGTGATATTTAATGGCATTCATCTTTAGATACCATATTTCTCATGACATTACATAACTGAAAACATGTATTTTGATTATCACACTTTCCTTGTTTTGTCAGGCCAGCATACTATAAAGATCTTTAAATATTAATATACCCATTCGGTTGGTCTCCCCAGTTTTCTGTTCTTCATTTCTCTCATCAAGATTGTCATCATCATCGTCGTCGTCGTCGTCATCATCATCATCATCACTGTACTGACCGAGTGCATTGACTAACTCCACAAATATTTCATCATTGATAAATCCACACTCTGAAATGTAAACATAAACAGACATTTAATGAAGCACATATTTATTACAAGGTTGGGTAAAGAAAGTTAGCTTACTATGCAGAAAAAGATAATGCAATTTCTTAAGCCTGAAACAAATTAACCACTTAAATGATTTACACGGAATTTACAACATGCAGATCTAGCTATACATATCCATATAAAAATAACTATATTTGTGGAGAAACAGCATTTTTCAGAATTTTTCAATTTACTAGCTATTGCTTTTCAATTCTAATTATTTGCTTTACTATTTTATTGTTTTAGTTTATTATCAAATAAGAACTGAAAGATCTATGCAAGATTCAAGCTTAGATAACAATCTAAAATCCTTTATTTATGAAGAAAAGCTCCATGAATAATAGTTATGAACATAATATTCAATACAATGAATGTACATATTAACTCATTACAACTCCATGCTAAAAGTAGCATCAGTATAACAAAGCAGATTTCCATAGTAATCAGGTGAAACTATCCAATGGAAAAGAAAGGATACCAGAAATGGAATCATGAAAAATGGAAACTATGTTATTTGATGTTTTTCAGGAACAATGCATGATATTATATTCAACAGAGAGACTATATCAATTAACTGAGAAAAAATGCTCTGTAAAAAGATACATTATAACTTACCCCTATCTCCATGTACCTTTCCGTCATAATTTTTTATTAATTCTTCAATAAACGTTCCATCCTGATCAAGCACTTCATCACCCATATAAGGAATGTTATGTAAAACTGTCTCATCCTCTACCTAAAAAAATATTTAAATAGGATGAAGTAAAATATTTTGCTTTTGAAAACAAAGATAAAATGTTGTAAATAAGGAAACAACAAATAAATCATACACAAGTCAATGTGATATTCTTCCCTAGAAATGATTATTAACAATATTTCTTAGGCAGCTGTGGCAGCTGTCATGATCTCAAGAAGCACTCTCTCTCTCTTGGTCTCTCCTGGGTACTCCCTCACCCTCTCTCCCTTTCTCAGGAAGGCTGCTTCAAAAAAAAAAAATCCATATTTTCTGGCTTTTTTTCCAGTTTCCACCCATTTGAGACAATGGATTTGCTTAATGTCTCAGTGATGGGTTTATAACATAGCATTGCAGGGATAACAACAAAAGGAATAAATAGCACTAATAATAAAAAAATATATAAGTGTTGGTGGGCTGCAAGTGTCCAAATTATAAATACATAATTTCAGGAGCACTGCAACAATTGTAACTTTGAAATCAGCTGTGACTACCATGTCTTCAATACCATTGTAACACTGAACAGTCACGGAAGGAATGATTGTTAAGCAAAGTCTACTTGGGAAAGGGAGGGGAAGGGAAAGGAAGGATTCCCTGCAGATTTTACTCCACTAGTCACTGTCAACTATAGGGGGTAGCGCTCACTTCCATTTCAATGCTGAATCAGCACTGTCTGAAGATATTTCCGAGGTTATGTGGCCAGCATGATATGACAGAGTACTGCTTCCTTCCCACCATAATGGTGGGCAGAAAACTTATAAAAGACATAGTTAAAACTAGTGACCATTGATATTCTTTATTGTCACTTGGGAAATGTGAATTTACAACATAATATAAACAATCATATTTAATATAATCCAGCAACTATATTCTACAAAATATATTGTTTTGATTATTTTAATTTCACAATTTTCAGGGTCATAATCACTTACCATAAAATTTTGCTGAAGGGGTGACCAAGAATACATTATGGGAACTGAGGCAACAGCATTCAGAGTTTTGAGAGGAATAACTTGTTTTGGAAAGTCTAAATCACTGCTGACAGAACACTAAGAGAAAAGATAACTAATAGTAAATTGTTTTCAAATTAGATATAGCAATAGCAAAAAAACTGATTTTAGCAGAAAACCAGTGTTTTCAAATGATAATTTGAACAATTCTTTAAAAATATTAACAGATATAGCAGGTACACTCAAACAAAACTTTTATGTGTTTTCAAATATATGAAATATCTATATATCTCAATCATCTAAGAAGGCAAGGATAATAGTCGTGTAATTTAGAGTTTAACTCATTAGTCTATACTACTTAAACCAATCTTTCTTCTGAGGAACAGATGCATAAGGGGTATGAATTTCATACATATCAAGTAAAGGAGCCTTATAGGTAGTCCTTGATTTATGACCATTTGCTTAGTGACTGTTCAAAGCTACAATGGCAATGAAAAAAATGACTTACAACCCATCCTCAAACTTGCAATTGTTACAGCATTCTCATAGTCACATGATCAAAATTCAGGCGCTTGGCAACCGGCATTTATTTATTACACTTGTGGCTTTCCTGGGTCACAGGATCATTATTTGTGACCTTTCCAACTAGCTCCCACAAGCAAAGTCAACAGGGAAAGCTGAATTCAGTTAATGACTGTGATTCACATACTTACTATGGCAATTTATTTAATCATTGCAATAATGGTCATAAAAGTAGATGTGTCTCAACTATTGTTTACTGATAAAAATTCTGGTCTTAATTGTGGTTATAAATCAAAGACTACTAATATTTAATATGAAAATGGTCAATTAACTGCCAACTAGGATGGGGAAATTAAGTTTTCATCAGGAAAGTTTTTCCAAGATTTTTTCCTCATTTCTCTATCATGTCAGCTTTCTCCTTCTTATTTGGTTGTTTTACCATCCACCAAGATTTATAAAAGGAATACTTAAGGCTTTGTTCCTTCTCATATGATGGAGGAGAGAAACTCAATTGCTTTATCACAATTACCAAGAAAGAAAACTACCAAGTTGTACAGTAAAAGATCATGGATTGAATTCCCATAATCAATTATATACATAAAAACAAAAATGTTGATGTTTTGTGTGAAATGTATTATTTTTCCTAGCTAACGGATAGACACAGTAATATTTACAGATACTCCTCACAAACAAGAGGATAGCTGGAAGGAAATTCTTCCTGAAGCTTAGTCACAATTAGAAGCAAGCAAACAATGATAGTCTTAGATTAGATGGTATCAGTGAAGTCTCTGAAGAGCTCATGGAGCTCTCACTGGTGTTCAACTTCAGAAGATGCAACAATATAAGAGACATCTAAAGTGCCACTGCAGGAAGACAAAAATGAATTTAATTGAGAATATGTAGAATAGGTATTATCTTGCAGCAATAAGATGGTGAAGCAAGCTTTCATTCCCTCTCTTATTGCATCTGCAGATAGCTATATTATGGATGACTATATACTTTCTTGATATGGAATGGAGTGAGAGCTCTTGCTGTGATGACTTCTCTAGATATCTGTCAGAGAAAGTGGAGATAGTCCTTAATGCAGTGAGTTATGCTGCTTGTGTTTTAGATCCATATTCTTCCATGTTGGTCAAGACTTCCCAATAGATGAGTTGTAGTTAGTTCAGGTAATACTTATTACTTGTACAGGGTACAAGTAATATTCTTTCTTGTATAGGGTAGTTCCACCTTCCTTGAAGGAGGCAGCGATTAGTCACCTCTTCAAGAAGTCATCTTTGCATTCAACAATGTTGGAAAATTTTCATTAATTCTTTTTTTATATAGAAAAGGGGAAAAATAGGTCCTCGGAGTCACCTCAAAGCATGAAATGTTCAGCAAAAAAATTAATAATAATAATTAGATGCCTAGAAATAACAGGAGTCAATAGAAACATCAGAAGCTTTATGGAAAGATGAATGGAATAATGGGAGACACAGTTCCTGATCAATGGTGATAGAACAAGGGAAGTTAATATTAAGAATCTTCCAAGGAGTCTCACTATTGCTACTACTGTTTATCATTGCACTAATTCAGAATAATTCAGTCAGTAATACTGAATAATTCAGGCCATGAAATATCAAAACCTCCTTTACATGGACAGTTTGAAATTATATGGATAAACACCATCTGAAATAGAATTGCTGCTCAATGCTGTCTGTATATATAGCCAAGATACTGAAATGAAGTTCAGACTGGACAAATATGCCATGCTTACCATCAAATAGGGAAAAAATAGTGAAAACAGAAGAAAGATGCCCTTTGGAAATAAAATCAAGAATCTGGATGAAGATGATCACTATTAATACCTGAACATCCTTCAAGCTGACATCAATCACACTGAAGTCAGAAAAAAAGTTAGAAATGAATACATCAATAGAGTGAAGATTTTAAAGTCCAAACTCAGTAGAGGCAATACCATCAAGGCAATTGACACCTGGGGAATTCCAGTCATTAGATACATAGCTAGAATAGTGCACTTGCCTCAAGCTGACTAAAAGCCCTGGATAGGAGAACTAGAGAGATAATGACAATGAATCATGCACTTCATTCACGCAGAGATGTTGACAGATTCTATTTACTAAGAAAAATGGGTGGGTGTGGAATTTTCCAAGTACATCAGACAGTTGAAGAAGAAGAAAAAATACATTGAAAGAATATCTGAAGGATAGTGAAGAAGATGCACTGAAGCTAGTATACTACGAAGGCCTACTGAGTATTGGAGAGATCAAACTGGCTTATAAAAAGAAGCAAGAAAGCACAAGAAGACAAAGCATTACATGACCAGTACATCAAAAATAGCAGGGAAAGCAGATAATAACAAGATCTGGCAATGGCTAAGAGCAGGAAAGTTGAAGAAAGAGATAAGAGGAACTAATTCTGGCTAAGAATTAAGATAAGAGAAACTAATGCATACCAAGACAGAATTGAGAAAGATAGCAACAGAAAGCAAGTGCTGCCTCTGCATAAAAGCTGAAGAAATAATGGATCACCTGGTTTGGTGTTACAAAAAATTATACAGAATTATACAATGGCGTGACAAGGTAGAAACAATGATGCATTGAAAGATCTGCAAGAAATATCATTTGCATGCAAGCAAGAACTGGTGGAACCATAAACTAGAGAAAGTAATAGAAAATGAAGAAGTGTTCTGGGACTTTAGATTTCAAACTGACAGGCACCTACTACATAAAATATCCCAGATTTAACAATTGTCAATAAGATTGAAATAAGTCTCGATGGGATGTGGTAATAATACTTGGAGACAGCATTAAAGAAGATAAGGAACTGGGGAAGATAGCAGAATACAAAGATCTGCAAATAGAAACAGAACGACTGTGGCAAAAGAAAGCAAAGGTAGTACCAATAGTAATAGATGCTTTGGGAAAAGCATCACTTGAACATTGACAAATTTACCATCAGCCAATTGAAAAGGTGGTTTTACTGAGAGCAGCTTTCATCCTGTGGTAATATCTGTAACACTATCAAAAAACTACATCTGCCTATCTCAGGTTCTTGACAAAGATTCAATAGATGAACAAAAATGCCAAATCCAGTCTGAACAATTCTGACTAACTATACAAAGGACTATAATAATAATAAATTAAGAATAAGTAAACGTTTTCAAAGGGTCCTGAAAGATTATTTTGATCCTTTTCAGTTAAGGATTCAGGTCAGGTTATATACCATTGGTCATATTATCTTTTGGACCAACTTAACCTATTTGGCACTGTTCTGGGGATTTCCTTTAGTCAGTGTCTGAGAGATGGAAAAAGATCTAGCCCTAGATTCCTCTTACACGAGATATCCCAAGGTACCTCTATCATGATAATTGGAAATAAACTTGGGAGACAGGAAGACATTTTACAACCAGCATCTCATTCCACAAAAAGTAGAGGAATGAAAATGCGAGAGCATTTCAAAAGGGACTCTCCTTAGTTTTCCAGAGAATAAAAGAAAGGAAAGGGAGAAATATTTTCAGTCTTGCAAGAGTCTGTTAATATAAGTTTATAGTTAACAAGTATTCTTGATAGTTGTTCTTGTCTGAACTACCCACAGGACTAAGATCTCTCAACATACATCCCATTTTCCTACTCCATATGAGGGGGCCATAGAAGGAGCGTTCACGTCGCGGCCCCTGTCAGGTATCTGTTTACCTGCAAATCCTTTTACCACGCTACACCAACCTACACCAACAGTGTTCTACAGTGGCTGGGAAAAGTGTAGCGACACGAGAGAAGAAGAAGAAGAAGAACTCCATATGAAACTTCTGAAAGAATTCATTTGTTAACATAGAGTCAAGGAGCATCAGTATGCTGCTCATATTCATATATGCATCTCCATTCCTAGCCAGACAAATGATGCCATCAAGATGTTTCGCCAATGCCAGGAGCTTATAAGGATATAGACAGGAAGAACAGGTTTGTGACACAACCTTAGCAAAACTGAGCAGCTTTTAAGTTTTTGGAACCTTGGATGGGAAGGTTTTTTTTTTAATCTTTTATTCTCAGTGGGTTAACGCACGCACACACACACACACACACACACCTTCAAAAGAGCACAATCAGAAACTCTTTTGGACTTACAGCTGTTGATTGAAGAGCAATTAACAATCATAGCTATGCCTAGTTCACTGTCATTCATTTCTCACATCCCATCTGAATTACTGCAATATGGGGGGAGGAGGGGCTGCCCTTGAAAACATCCAGCTTTGTCTCATCTGAAATACATTGGCACATGAAGTTCTAAAACATCAAGGTCCATCCAGGGTTACACTATTGTTGCACAAGCTGCATTGGATTCCAGTCTGCTTCTGTGTGAAATTCAAGTTTTGCCTGGCATAGACAAGATTAATTGTCAAACCCTCTTATTTCCGAGGGTGTCTGTCTGTCCCACCAAATTAGATAAGACAAGTGACCACCAGGACCTTTCTGTTAAATATCATCCTGCAAGACCAAGAAGTTCATGGCTTGTTTGTCGAAGTGCCTGCCCTATGGAACAGCCTATCTCCAAAATCTAGAGGGTGGATGTTCTGATCTCTCTGGATTTTGGTAAAACTGTAAATATCTGGCTTTTCATAAGTGCCATAAGGGCTGGGTCAAGATATTATATTAGCCCAATATAGGTGTGAATTTGTAAGGTAAATTTGTTATAAATGAGTTACTTATTGTATTATGATCATTCTAATTCTGCTTTTTGCTTGATTTGTAGTGATTTTTGCTGATCATTATCACCTAAAAATAGGCAGCCATATACATTTTAATTAAATAAAACTAATCCCCTTCTTCTACATAATTTTATATAAATTAGTTGCCCAACCCAAAGGAATGAAGTTTCTAAGGACAATTCATAAGCACAGAATGTCATATTGCATAATAAAAAAGCAAACTAATTTTTCTCCAGTAAAACAGAGATGTGTTGACAACTTTGTAACTGGGTTTCTACAACACAGGTTAACCAACCTCCCTGGTCCCACGCAATGAGCTCACAGAAGTCATGATGTGTACAGGTTGTATCCGGCGTTGTTTCCATTCTTGATTTAAGATTTCTGTTCTTTCTTGTATCTTCTGACGATTATAATTAAACATGCTCTGAAATAAATGGCAGAAACAGAGACTGTACCCACACATATTTTTGTAATTATCTGGACTTCTAAATAATATCCATCTGTTAAAAATTAGTAATTTCACAAAAGCATATACACTATATGTATCATACATACTTCTATATAGTAATATAATTAAAATTTTTAAATATACTATTTTTTAACTCTTACAACTATCCAATGGAAACAGATTGTGGTTTCTCTGTTGCTAACCAAAAAAAAAAAAATTTCCTGGAATCTCAGTGATGAGGGGACAATGACATTTACTGCACTCTCTGTAGCCATTCCCTACAAACATTTCTCCTGTTCCAAATAGAACTATCAATCTTATTAAAGATTGTGAAGAATGCGTAGTTATAACTTCTCCCACTGTGATCCTGAGTGTGGATAACAATATATAAGTAGTTACTGAGTTATGAAAACAATTGAGCCTGAAATTTCTGTTACTAAGCAAGGCAGTTGTTAAATGAGTTGTGCCTCATTTTACAATCTTTTTTGCCACAGAGAGAATTATTGGTCATGAAGTGAATCTGGGTTTCTCCCATTGACTGTGCTTGTCAGAAGATGGCTGGGAAAGTTACAAATAGTGATGATATGATACAGAGACAATGCAACTATCATAAATACACCCCAGTTGCCAAGTACCTGAATTTTGATCTCATGACTATAAGGATGCTGCAATAGTCATAGATGGTCATAAAGCACTTTTTCAGTGCTTTGTAACTTTGAACAGTCACTAGGTCTATTAATATGTAACAACATTTAAATATCTCAAAAATGGCTAATTAAAATCAAAAAAATTAACTGTTTCAGGTCAAACAAGAAGTAAACCAAACTATAAAATATTCTATTATATACTATTATCTCCATTACCATACAACAGAATGCCAACACTATAGGCATCAAAATCAAAGAACTGCAATGTGATTGAAGGATGTTGACATCAATATTTTGCACAATCCTTAAGAGAATTTTAAGAGTATAATGAATGGATATAAACTAATAGGAATCTTAAAGCTGGAGCCTTTTACTATTATCTTTCTTAGTCTGTGTTTCTAGTCTTAGATTTTGAATTTTAAAACTCAAAAGAGAAATAAGCTGTTCATAGAAAAGGTCTTAAAAGTTATTATGTACATACAGTGTTTTTAATTTTACACATAAAAATGAAGAACATTGAAATAAATTTATTAATGAAAAATATTCCTATATGATGAAATTAAACCAACAATTTAAAAACATAAATCATTCTACTATACTACCAATTTATATTTTTTCAAGCAATTTTAATTATAATTTTCAGAATATATTTAAAACTATTAGTGTGTGATTATTATATTCTGCATATAAATCTTTCAAGATCACATGTGGATATTAATTTAATTTCTCACTAAATTGATTTCCTGAGCAGAATTAGAAGCAATCAATTTTACATGATTTGGAAAATCAATTCAGATTTAACTGACTTGCCTTCAAATTAATTGCCAAACTGAATTCTGCAGCTAAATTTGACAAGACTCTATATCTTAAATAAACCTTGTTTATAAGCAATGGAACTTGAAATGGTATCAACTGTACTAATTTCATACACTCCAAAACTGTCTTAAGCTTTTTTTTTTCAGCAAGAATCTTCTCACACATAGCTAGTCAATTCCAAAACTCAAGAAAGTTTCAACAGGAGTTTGCAACATAAGATGGCTGATTCTGTGTAAAGCAAAAAAAGTCATTCTGCTATTAAACTCCAAACTATATGCCCAGAAAGATTAAAATTATGGATTTGGGATATATATGCATTATATTTATGGTATAAATATAAAATTTTTAGAATCTATCTGAAAGAGACAAAAATAACAAATAGAAAACAGCTAAATAGCCATACCAGGAACAATTGGTAAGAGTCGTATTATTTAATGCTGATATTGTGGGTTTCATTCAGAATCAGCATATTTTAGTTTAAATAGTAACAAAAACAACTAGAAATACTCTTTGGTTTCTATCTTGGAATTAGAAAGTAATTACCTTTACTTCATCTGCTCGTCTGAACCTCTTGAGCTGCCTAAGCCTCATATATTCTGATTTTACACGCTTCCTCCAACAAATTGGTCCTTTCTCAGATTTCTTTCCAGTCTGACCCATAGTTACCCCTGAAAAGAACAAAATGTGGATGTAGGATCAAACACAATCAGTTTTCTATATTTAAGTATATCTGCCATTGATTAGGTAAAAATGTTTATATAAATAAAAGAAACAGTACTTATGGACATCACTTGTCAATTGGAAAATTATTTTCCTTATTGGAAATTCGAATCATATGTTATTCATATCCCCCAGGAAAAGTTACTCCAATTCTAATGATGCTGGATTCAAGATGCTATGTTAATAAGAGATAGTTATGATAGTTGCTATTTGTAATTTCAAGTACTATCAATAAGTGAATAATTTACCTCTTGCTATTAGAAAAGGGTTGACCAAAACATAATTAAGGGTGTAATTTCTAGTCAAGAAAAATAATTCAAACATCCGATCAACTATAGTTATAAGTCATAGATTGAGGGTAGGAGTAAAAGTAACCATCACTAGCAGTCATTAATATTAATTCTCACTCTGAGATTACTATTATCTCATTAATAAGGCCTCCAATTAATTTTATCTGAATTTCATATTTAGACAAATCCCACTTCCCCAGTGACATTGTCTGAAATTGTCTGGAAAGATGTCTCTCCAGGATGCTGTAACTGTTGTAGATACATGCTGAATTTCGGCCACATGCTCACAGGGATGCTGTGACAGTCATAAATATGAGGGTTGGTTGTAAATCACCATTTTCAATACCATTGTAACTTCAGTCACTAAATGAATGGTCATGTGTGTTGTGTGACAATTATCCAAGCAAAATTAAGATTTTTCCGACAGCTTTGAAAGCTAGGATAAATAATTTTGTAACCTCCGGATGGCAGTAGAGAGCAATTTCTTTACCAGTTGGAGGCTGACAAGCTGTGTTAAGAATAAAAAATATCATTCATTTTAAAAAATCATCATTCAGAATCAAAATCAGAATCCAGCTGGAAAGAACCTTGGAGGTCTTCTAATCCAACATCCTGCTCAAGCAGGAGAGACTATATAATTTGAGACAAGTGTTGTCCAGTCTCTTCTTAAAAACCTCCAGTTGTGAACCACTCACAACTTTCGAAGACAAGTTAATTGTTTTCTTAGGAAGTTTCTCCTCAATTCCACATTGCTTTTCTCCTTGACTAGTTTTCATGTATTGTTTGTCTTGCCTTCTGGTGCTTTGGAAAATAAGTTGACCCACCTCCCTTCTTTGTGACAGCCCTTCTAATACTGGAATATTGCTATCATGTCACACTATTATGTTCTTTTTTTCTAGACTAGCCAAACCCAAATGCTGCAACCATTTTTCATATGTTTTAGTCTCCGGGCCTTTAATCACCCCAGTTGCACTCTCTGCACATTTTCCAAAGCCTCAACATCTTTTCTGTAATGTGACTAAAACTGGATGCTATATTTTTAAAAGAGAAGTTTTCCAGGCTATTTAAAAGGTGTTATGGTAAATCCAATGTTCTGTCTTTCTACTGTGGCTGACAGGTAAATAAAAGAATGAATAAATAAATTAAAATTAAAATGAAATAAAAAGAATGTAAAAATAGAGCTGTCTCAAGCAGGTTAGATAGTACTTATTGAGCATGATCTATTTTTTAAAAAATACAAGCTATTGTTAGTTGCAGAGTTTATTTTTAAGAAGAGTGCTCGAAGAAAATTTCTAAATTAATAAGACAGCCTTTGTTTCAAGAGTCAGTCTTCTACTGAAGTAAACTTCTGACAAGGCCCAAAATGTAAATTATGATACCTCAAATCAGAAGTATAGCAGTACCTTTCCAAGCTTACTTGATTTATTAAAGGTATATCTTTCATGACTGTATTCATTTAATCAGATACATGGAGGATGTAACTCTTGTGATGCCTCATACAAGTAGAGACTAAGGAGCAAGCTGTTACTTGCTTACATTGCTCAACAGCATTAATGGATAACATAGATGAAGTAGCTGCAGTTGTACTAGGAAGTAATACCAATAAATCAAACAATATATCATTTTCTAGCAGTGGACTATGCAAGGTTTGATAAAGCTGAAAATTATCAGAGGGTACTCTTGTAATGAAAAAGATTCTGGTGTAGTTTGAAATAAAAGGATAGTTTAACCAGCACTGGGTCCTTGGCCCTCTTGAGATAGTTTGATGATGGCTCTTGAGAATCCAGCTTATACTACTTATACTACAATTCGACTGAAATAAAATAAAGAACACCCAAAGAAATCACAACAAAGTTCCAGAAGTATTTCAGTAAAACACCTTATTTGGATTGTGTCATTTCTCCAATATTGCTAATGTTCCAAATTTAGATGTTGTTTGCCAGAAATACAAAAAATATATGCACAAATATCCTTATTTAAATTCTGCAAATGAAATTTTCAAACTATAACTTCCGTCATATTATAAAGTAGGAAATATGTGAATAGTATCATTTCTAATTTTTAAAAATAGTAACAATATGGAACTGAAAAGTGAATCCAATTGTAACCATTTATCTTGGTTTTTTTAAATGTGAAATCCAAATGCTTCCTTTTATACAGATGCTGATAAAAAAACAGCTAATCATTCAAGTCATCTGAATAGTTTGCGCTTCCTTTTGCACAATGATAGTTTTCTTTTGAAATGATACATTGAGATGCAAGGTTACGATTAAATAATAATCTGCAGAGCATATATTGTAATGGTAATCATATTAAAAACCATCATGACTTATAATTCTGGACTCAATTGTGATCAAATGTTGATGACTATCTGTATTAATACAATAATATTCATCCTTCACAAAGAACTGAATGTTTCTTAGACACTTTTTTCAAACGTCATTCTGTACACTTAATATAAGCTTATAATTTTTTAGTGTACAAGTTAGATATCTTGCATGTAAGAATCTATAAGCTTTCATAAGTAGAAATAGAGTATGCAATTTCTGAGAAAATGAAATGCTTTAATGGGAACAATAATTAAAAATCTAGTGATTTTTCAGGAAAATATTTTGTATAGGAAACAAATGAAAAGTTAGTATACTCCAATGTCAACTTCACTTACATACTTTATAGGAAATGATGGTAAATGAAGGTTCTATAGTTTTTAAGCTACATTGAAAAAGCTATCCTCTTTTCAGTATTTTATCAAATGAACTATAATAATTAAAATTATGTATACCTTAAGGGTAAGCTTTCTGTTGTTAGTGGATGGTTTATCGCTACCATATCCAATTGTGTCACAAAAAAGAAGCATTATGAGGGGAAGAGGCTGAAGGATGTAGTGTCCAGCTGGGCAGGATGTTGTGCAAAGGGTATCTCAGGGAGTTGAGAAGGGCTTGGGAGGGCAGGCCATGTATAAGTTAGGGGAGGTGTTGCAGCATGAGCCTGCACTTGGCCTCCTAGGGCCTTCTCCACTTTGAGACAACACATGCTTCACATAATAACATATACAATTGCTTAGCCAGGATTGTAGTCATTAAGCAAAGCAATCACAGAAATGGGCAGGTTAACAATTTATGACTATAATTTCAAGGTCAATTGTGATTGTAAATCAAGACAATCTCTGCTGTGTTTATATTCTAGAACAATGATCATGTTCCTCTCTGTGATGATCTTTCCATTATTTGAAAATTTAATCACATCTCCACTTGTTATACATTTTCAATTTTTAAAATATTTTAAAATTATACAAGGGTTAAATAAAAATATACCTCCATCTCCTTAACTTTAAGATATTTAGGATAAGAATATTTTAATAAAGAAGAAAATAATTTTCAAGATGAGTTACATCTGCACATAATCACCCCCATTTATTAAGCAATTCTGTCAGCAATGAATCAAGCTTTTTAAAATTGCCACAAAAGAATTGTCTCTTCAGCCAGGTCCTTTGTACTTCTTCATTAAAATTAAACAGCTGCCCATAAACTTTAGAGAAAAGTGAAAGATGAATGCTGTCAAGTCTGAACTGTATTACAAAAGGGTAAGACTGTGAAATCCAACTTCACAGTAGTTTCTGTTCAAACAAAAGTAATGTCTCTTTAACTGTCTACTGATTGTCTCTTCATTAGTTCATCAATCTTTCTCTTATTACATGATGTTGCTATCATAGGGCAACCACTTTATTCTTGAACATATTAACTCTTCCTGGTTTACTACCTTAATTCTTTTTTGGCTCAACAATATACAGTACTCACTTCAAAACCAGCATCACGATATACCACCTGCTTTGGTGATATAAAATTCACATTTGAAGGTGAATTTTAATTGCAAAGTCTTTTTTGACAGTAAAAAATCAATTAATGTGCATTGTTTAAAGTATGCTTATAAGTATTCACTCTGGGCTTTTATTTCACAAACTATATCAACATAAACTTCTCATTGCAACTTTTTTATTTCTAATGTAACTTATTTTATGTTTCTTATCTGAAAGAGTCACCAGAAATAATTCATTTAGATTGGAAGATCTGACTATTAATAAGATAAAATCTTCGGTGATTTTTATTCCACAATGGCGAAGTCCAACTGTCTGCTTTTAATATTTTTCAATAAGTAGCATAATATTAAGAGAATTTACAAAAACATGTACCAGATAAAGATTTGACTGAATATGAAAATCTTATAAAACATAATTTGGAGCACCTTTTGGGTCTTAAAAATTGTTGAAGTATGACTCAGAGCCTGTTAGTCAAATTAAACAAATTATTTAAATGGACAAAGGATTTAAATGGAGTAATAAATATTCAACAATTGGAATTTTAATGAAATAATTTATACCAAATTTTATACTTTAAAAAATTAGCATGTTTCATCATTGATATGCTGTCCCAGTCCAGGATGAAAAAAGAAATACTTCAGTCTCCAAAAATTATTGGAACTGCAATGAACTGTTTGAATTATTCTTTTATATTTGCTGAGAATGTTTAAAGCTCAAAAATTTTGGAAAATAATTCATATACTAAAATAAAATCTTAAAAGTTAAATTCATAATCAACCTAATATTTTTGTTAAACTTTACAATATCATTCCTTCCAAAAAGTATATCAAATTAGCACTGTATATACTATATATAGACATTTATTTTTGTAATAGTGTGTGTGTATACATATACATATACATATTATACATATACATATACATATATATATATATATAATTACAAAAATATTATATGCATTTTATTGGAATAGATATTTGTTCCCTTTTATGGAAGAATGGTTAATTAAATTTCAGGTATGGCAATCACATGATGCTGTGATTACTGACTCAGAAAATTCACTTAATGATAGAAACCAAAATTGCTGTAATTCCCATTATAAGTTGCCATAGTCACATGACACACTTTATGACCATGTCACTTAAGGATAAAGTTCCCAACTACCGCAATCAAGCAAATATTGCCTATATATTAAAAGTTGATAATCACTTTCGTTTCGTTTTAGATACTCATTTAATTGTCATACCATCTAATCTACTCAGGAAATGAGCTGAGATAATTTGGAAAAACTTATTTTGGATAAATCCATGCCAACTTCATATCATTACAACTTTGTCCTACAAAGATCTTACCTTTTTAGATATAGTAAAAATTTAGAACCAGAAACAACTAGCATGTATGTGCGAAGGGAATCTTTATTTTTATCCAACATCTTTTAGTTCATTAGAATTGCTATATTTTCAAAGAATAAGATTCATGTTTGACTACATTCCACAGTAGTTTTCCTTAAGGAACTTAATTAAGCATTACATGGATTATTTCCAGATATTATTTTCCCCTGATAATCCTGCAATTTCCATTTCCTTGACTATACTTTCAGTATCAGTGATTATCAGGTGAAGGATGACCCATTTTCTTATTCCCTGGTTCTCTGGAGAAAGTCACCATCAAAACAATTTAGGAATAAACTGCAAGAGTCATACTTTTCAGAACTGAATTTCCAATGTGTATTACTGCATACTTCATACCTCCAGTCATTAGTAGTAGTATTATTACTCTTTCTTTCTGGATAATTATTTACATCCAAAATATTAACCATTCTGAAATGTGACTCAAGATAAGATCCCATTATTATATTTTCATTTTCTTCTACAGCACATAAGCACTAACCTGAACATTTTCCTTCAGGATATATCTCTCTAATCCCATGGGATACAATTTAAAGCAATTCTCATCATGCTCACCAGTTAAGGCAGTTTACTTTGAACAGGTAAAAAAGGTCTCACACTTGCAGTCTGATTCATATAATGAAGGCTGTGGCCCCAAAAAGTAAGTATCATTATCACCACCACCATATTCACAGTCATTTACTTGTAATATAATTCTCTCTTCCAGTGTTCTTCCACAAACTGGGAAGCTGGATGATAAATTATACGTAACTTTTCTTCCTAGATCTTCTTTGCAGTATCTTTTGTCCATGTAGTTAATAGTTATCAGCGGATTTGATAAAGAGTTGAAAATAGTTTTATTGCACATCAGGCCCCTACCTTTGTTTAACAATAGATACAATCGTTCTCTATTTATTTGGATTCTTCATAATAGTCACTCTCTATCCTTTTTCAGCTGTATCCCCAATAGCCTTTAATGATACTGTTGTTGCCTATACTGCACCGTTTATCTTATAAACTCAAATCTTATCTCATCTGCCAAGATCTTCCAAGAGTTTCTAAATTTTAATAAAGTCACCTTTATCATTTGCTTCTTATACATTGGACTTGCCTCTGATTCTCTTACTTATGTAGATGTGTTTCTCTTGTTCATTATACCAATTGCTTCTTTATCTAATAAACCACTACTCTTTAGTATAGTTATTTGCTGCTCTCATCTTTTGACTTTTTTTCAGATATCCCTACAAACTTTTAAATATTTAAAAATATGGGTTTGCGAAAACCCAAAATATGCCATATACAGTACAGCTACAGCTTTTGTCTTCACTATTGTTTAATGCATCTTCTCAAGTTAATCAAGTGTAAGCTGTTGAGCACTGCTTGTAAGACCTCCATTAAACCTCCAAGAGGTTATTTTTTTTTACTACATTCCAATCTGATGATGTAACTCAGGTGATCTATAATTTTTTAGACATCTTACTGAAGCATTAATTCATTGATCAAACATTGCTAGAAAATGATTGCTAGGAATAGAGAATACATGACCATTTGTTATACAGAAAACACTTTATGTTATGAAAGGATTAACATGCTTTCTGTGAGTTTCCAATCGTATTTCTAAAGCAAACACACAATTTTCCTGTAATTTTTTTAGAATTTTTTTTTCAATTCAAATTATTTGCATGATAATGAAATCACCATCTCTATATTCAGTTACATACATATAACAAATTCTTAATTTTGTTCTTTTAGGGCAATTAGCGTTAGCTCAGAAATAGATGAAATAGGCAAAAACCAGAAAACCAAAAAGGGAATATGCCTAAATTTAAATTATCCCAACACTATCCATTACACTCCTCCATAACTTCTAACTTCCATATCATTTTTGCTTCCAGTTTTTCCATACAATTTGTATATTGTCTTTTCTGCTTTACTGCTTAAATTTATACTTTCATACACAGCCACAAAACTCCAAGTAACATTAATGTATGCTTTCTGATATGTATCTTAATTTCTGATATGTATCTTAATTTCTTTTTATTATTAAATCTATAATGCACTTCCACAATCATCAATCCAACTTCAAAATATCAGGACACTTTTATTTAGATTTATGACATTCTTCCTTTCTCTTGGTTTTATACACTCATTAATTTATTCTATTTTGCCTTTATTCTCTTGTATTCCATGCAATCTTCTACATAATAAGCAACTAGGTTGCCAATCTTAGTCATATCCTTTTCATATACAATGTTTGTTGGGTATGATTTCAGTGAGCCTTACCTTAGTTTGGTCAGTTTACTAGAAGCACCACTCATTTTTACCCCAATATGCTCATTCTGGTTAAGCAAGCTTGATTCTCTAATGAAGGAACTTTTTGGAAAGTCAACATATTCTTATTTATACCCCATTACCTAAAAAAGTACAGGCAGGCATATATGTTAGGAATTTTCAGTTTTTTCATGCCATCGAACTTGCTGATTAAAAGGAAAGTCTCAGAAACTCTGATCAACTGCCACTGCTTAGTGATAGAAAGTTAGCAATAAAAATGACTTGATATAATTTATGCTAATTTATATATTAAAATTTTGAAAACTGCATAAAAATGCATGCATAAAATGTCACTATTTTGATGTACAAAAATTAAAACTTAATCAGGCAATTAATGTTCTGGCCAAATAAATTCAGTATTGATATTTTTCCTTCAGAAAAATTATTACAGAGTGTGGTTGTATTCCAGATTTTTTTTTTTAAAGTTGATTTCTCCAAACTTTATCAAAACCCCTTTTTTTTACATTGTGATAATGTTATCTGCTTTGGTCAGTTTACTTCTTCTTTATTGCTCCCTCCCTTTGCAAATATCTCTGGTATTCACTTCAGTGAACCTAGCCATATCCCTGCAACTGCTGGATATTGAATTTAGGCAGATAAAAGATTATTTTTAAAATCCATATTGCTCTATTTTGACAATGACAGCATTTGTCACTCAAAAAGGCTGAAAATTAATATTTTCCATTGCTCTGATAAATGAAAGCAAACATTTAAAAAGAATTATAGATTTGAAAACCAAAGCTTAACTCATTTTATTTCAATCTATTGTGGTGCTCCTGGACTTTAATGAACTACAGCTTCAGCAACTTTAAGCAGAATGCCCAGCACAAAAGGGTACTCAGCAATCCTTAGAGGTTGCTGGTTCTTGGGTTTCGTTATTTCATTTTTTGACAAAATATATTTTATGCTTATCAAGTGTGTTTATAATGTACTGAGATAAAACTGTAAAAGTAAAAAAAAAGCAAAGAATTAGTTTGAAAATTCCTGATGCACGAGACCCAACTTTATATGCATTAGTAATGTTCAAAATTCTTAAGGACATATCTTATTTAATCTTGATTATACTGTATCAGTAAATACTGACAATTCATATAGTCTGTACAAAAACAGTAACAGTGAACCAATTAGTATATTAAAACACATTATTTATTTGATTATAGTCATCAACAGTACTTAACTGATGCTAATGTGAAAGGATACTACAATAAAGAGCTGATATTTTATTATAAAGTTCTATTTACATTTTCAAATAAGTTAGTTACACATAGGCCAGAAAATCTGTCATTAATTTCCTCACTGTAACAAATACAAGGCAATAAACAATTGTCTGAAAAAGAAAGCACACTCACTTTAATTCTATGGTTTTATATATTAGGACATAAAATCATAGAACCATAAAAATCATCTGTTCCTTAACTGTTCTTAAAAGTAGGTAAATGCAACCTAAGTTGAACAACAATGCATGAACATTTTGTACCATGTCATCATTTATTTTACAAAAAGCCAAAATGAAAAAGCCAGTTGTGTAAAACTAAGTACACTTTATGATTCCATAGCTTGTATAAACACCTTAGCAGCAATAACTTGAAATAATCATTTTCTGCATTACTTTCTTAGCCTTTCACATTGTTGTGGAAGAATTTTGACCTGCTCTTCTTTATAATATTACTTCAGTTCATTGAGATTTGTGGTTATTTATTTAGACACAGCTCTTTTGAGCATTTCAATCAGGTTGAGGTCTGGACTTTGACTGGGCAATTGTAACACTTGATTCTTTTCTTTTCAATCATTCTGTTATAGATTTGCTCGTGTGCTTGAGATCATTGTGCTATTGCAAGACCCAGTGTCAGTCAAGCTGACAGGTCACATTTGACTTTAGAATATTTTAATATACAGAGGAGTTCATGGTCCATTCAATGACAAGGTGTCCAGGTGTTCTGGCTGCAAAACAAGCCCAAATCATCACTCCTCCACCACTATGCTTGACACTTAGTATGTTTGTGTTGATAAGCTATGTTTGGTTTTTGTTAAAATATGGCACTGTTCATTATGGCCAAATAACTTCACCACTTCTCTGTCCAAATGCCAGCATTCCAGAAGTCTTATGATTTGTTCACATCAATTTGGAAATCTAAGCCATATTGCTGTTCTTTTAGAGAGAAAAGGCTTTCTCCTGGCAACCCTGCCAAATAAAGCATATTTGTTCATTGTACTGTCATGAAACATAACATTTAACAAACTGAGGCTTGTAGTCTGAGATGTAACTCTCAATTTTTTTTGCAATTCCTCCGAGTCTTGCAGTCAGATCTTATGGTGAATTTTGGACATCCACTCCTGAGGAAGATTGACAACCGTCTTGAATGTTTTCCACTTATGAATAATCTTCCTCATTGTAGAATGCTGGACTATAAATTGTTTGGAAATGTCCTTAAAACCCTTTTCAGATTGATGGGCAGCAACAATTGCTGATCTCAGATAATTGCTCATGTCTGTACTCTTTGGCATTGTTAACCCCAAAATCAAGAACCAGCAAACTTCTAAAACTTTGGCTTTTATAGTTATACTTGAGGATCAATTGATAAAGGGCACCTGGCTATTATTATATAGCCTCTTCATACTTATGAAAGCAGGAAGGGTGTACTTCAGTTGTTTTTGCAGATGGATTTCCATTTTGGCTTTCTTTTTGTAAAAAAAAAATCACATGGTGTAATATATCATGTATTGCTATTCATCTGACGTTGTATTTACCTACCTTTAAGATCTGCTAAGGACCAGATGATTTTACTATGTTCTACATAAAACCACAGAACTCAAAGAGGATGTATTTTCTTTTTCACATCACTGTAGACAAGACTTTTTTCAAGATAATTATTGCAGAAGGCATTTATCTACACAATATTGCTTTTAGTTGGGTAAATATAACTTTTAAAGTTCTTGTTCATTTTATTCATAATCATTTAATGATTTCAAATTTCAATCCTGTTACAGCCACAAAAATACTACAAAAAATAATTTTCTTTCTTAAAGTAAACCTTTGTAGGTTATATGCTGTAGTGAGCTGTATAGCAGTATCAATTTCATATTGTGAGCAGAGCTGCTAGTGATCATATAAATCAACTGGAAGTTTTTAGATCAATTTTTTAAAAATCTATTAATTAAATGAACAGTTCAATTCAAAAGAAACAATTTTATAAATATGCAAATATTTACAAAACTTTAAGTGGCACTTCTTAAGTGAGGTTTTGTTATTGTACAGTATATATAGAATGTTACTTCCAAAACAGTACATATTGAGAAATGTCCAGGGATTATCTGAAATAAAAAATACTTCCATTGATATTTTTAGCAAAAATCCATCATGGGTTTAAATTGTTTAGAATAGTCACTGTTTGCCATATTGTAATCTGCTTACAAAATCTGGGTATTTTAATAATAGCAGTTTAAATACTTATATTTAAATCAGAAATGAACTGAAGAAAGGTCAGCATTTTATTGTTTTTTAATCAATATTGCTCCAGGATAGGTTTACTCATCCCTATTCAGAAGTCAATCTCTTCCACTCAAGCACATTTATTTCCAAATAGGTATATACAGAATCACAGCTGGTATTTTTTACATTTTGGAAATTACAATACTGAAACTTCTTCACTGGGAACTCATCTTCCATTCCATATCCAGCTTAGATAGAATAACATAAGATTCAGCATACTTAAAATCTCTTCTTTCTCTACTCACTTTGGAAATAATTTTCCTTTGTTATCATTAAGTGAAAATTATGTTTCAATTAAAGTATTTAAATTCCCAGTAATTTACAAAGAGATCTTCCTTTCAAACAATTACTGCAGCCCAAAATAGAATGCTGTGAAAAAGAGTTCTGTTGGATTTGAGTAGAGGACAGGAATACATTCTTATCTCTAAAAAATAATCAGCTCTGCTCCTTCCTTCTGCAGATGAGCTTCTGACTCTTCATCCATCTACCTGTTCAGTCACATTATTTTGTCTACAGATCTGGAAATATTTAGGTAGCTTAGAAAGCACCAGTGTGAACAAAGGATAATTTTCATTCAGCACTTGTTCTCATCACATCCCAAGAGTTTGCACCTCTTGAAAGCTAAATTCTCTTAAAATAACTTGTCATATGATGCCCATTGTCTAAATAACCACATACTATTCAAGACACCCAGCATTTAGAAATGTTTAGTTGTGTGCAAGGTGCTGAACGAAGAAGTAAAATTAAAATTTCTCAATTCCCAAACAATCTCTGCTTCCCCGAAAACGTCTTTCCTTTTTCATAAATTCACTTCCATCCCGTAATCTAATCTCCCATGCGCCCTCAGTCGTCACCTCGCATTTAGCCTCATTTCTCCGTAGATTTGCTGTAAGCCTCGCTTACCCTACTAGTACCCCTTCTAATTCAAGCCCTACTGTATTTAACTAGAGGAGGGGCTTTCAGAGACACCTCTCCCAGGCTGCCCTTCGTAGCAAGCCCCGCCCCTCTCGCCTATAGACAGCCCCCACCTTAACTTGCCTGAGTCCCATCCCCCGCCCCTAAGCACGACAAAGAGACCCTGAGCGGGTGTGTCTCTCCCGTCCTCTGCCCGTCGCCCATTTACTCGCTGGCCCACTCCCTGGTAGTAGCACCTACTGCCGCCGATGGCTTCCCGCCCACCGCGCTGCCTTTCACTTTCTGTCCGAGCGTCGGGTTCACTTCACTGATCTTCCCCGTCTTCTTGTCCCCAGCTTCGGACAACAGAGCGCCAAACCCCGCGGCGGCCCAATGGCCACCGCTCTCATTGGAGAAAACCTGCCGTCGTCTGGATTGGATATCTCTCCCCCTCCCCGCCCAGCAGGGCCAGGCAGCTACCAATCGGCGGCAGAAGGAGGCCGTGTCAGCGGCAATGGAGGGGTGGGGAATTCTCTTCTCTCCCCCCCCCTCCTCCTCCCCACGTGCGGGGCGGGAAAGGAGAGGGAAGTTCTTTGTTCTCGCACTGGTTGACTAAGAAGAGATGGGGAGCTTTCTCCTTCTCTTTTCAAAAACTTAATACCCCTCCCCTCCTCTTTACCACCAAGCTCTGTTTCCGTATACTCTGCGGAAAGAGGTGAATGAAGCGTGAAAAGTCTCCCTTATTGGGGTGCGATCGGAAAAGGAAAAATCAACCCCCGTCTAAACAGAAGGAATAAGTGTCCTAGCGGAGTATTCGCCCAAATCAGCTCTTTAAGTCAGGCTACCGTTAACGGTCTCAATAACTGGTACGCTTTTTTTTTTACACGCGCGCAAGTGTCAGTGAGCGCGCTTCGTGATCGGGATCACTGCCCAGCTCCCGCCGTCTCTTGTTACAGTCTCCACCCATTCGGAGAGTTGCTGTTTGCTCCAATAACGAAACGGATGTTGTCAAAGCGTTGTCGAGCGAATTGCCCAACATATTTCACTAATTTCGGACAGAATTATATTGCATCCGTGGATATTTAATACATATATTAAATCAAGAAATATTAGTAGGGGGTGTTGCTTTTGTTTTCAAATTCAACTGCAAATCATTTTATATAGACCAAAAAACGGAAATTATCTTGAACTTAGAATTTCCTGTGCCATAGAAACTTAGGCTACAACTACTATAATGTATAGCATGTATAGTGTGAGCCACATTTTTTCATAAAAATAGATAAAAGTTGCCTTGTGCATTCATTAAACTATCAGCCTCCCATGCCTTGGAGAGAATTGTACATTTAGGCACAAGGACAGTTTTTTCCTCAATGCCATCAACTCTACTAAACAAATGATTCCCTCAACACTGTCCAACTATTTACAAAGTCTGCACTACTATTACTATGAATCTTCTCATCACTCCTTATCACCCATCCCCTCCCACTTGCGACTGTATGATTGTAACTTTGTCTCTTGTATCCTTATGATTTATATTGACTGTTTCCTAGTATGACTTGATTGCTTATTGTACCCTATGACTATTATTAAGTATTGTACCTTGTGATCTTGACTCTTGACGAATGTATCTTCTTTTATGTATACTGAGCATTTGCACCAAGACAAATTCCTTGTGTGTCCAATCACACTTGACCAATAAATAATGAAAAATGGCTCTGAGATGAAATATAGAGAAAACCAAATTAATGGCCATAAGTTTAGCACCCAAACTCTACCTATATACATAATAATAAATTAAGATATTGGTTTAGAACCTCTGTCTTTTAGGACTGACTGTCTACGTTAAAGGCACTGGCAATCAAGAAATATTCTGCAGACTCATACTTAGTAAAATAGCCACATATCTTAGAAAATATATTTAAAAGCTGTGATATGTCAATACATACAAAGATCAGATTTGTGCAAGCAAATTTGTGACATGGAAATGAAAGTTGGACTTCGAAAAATAGGAGAGAAAGTGCATTCACACTTTTAAAGTATAATACTGGGAAAGACTGCTGAGAATGCCAAGGATAAACCCAGAAATTAAAAAAATGAATCATGGAACAAATCAATTCACAGTCCTTTTTCAAGAAATGAATAAGCAGGCTCAAATCTATCCCATTTTGGACATATGCAGTTCCTTAACTCTTGAGAAATCCATGATGCTCAGTAAATTGGAAGGAAAGAAAAGATAATAGTAAACTGGATGGGCTTAATTATAGGAATGATTGATGCATTGTTGGAAAACTTAAAAGAATCAAGCTAGGACAGATTATGCAGAAGGTCTATTTGTATGGTTATGACAGATTTGATGGCACATAATCATAGATTAACATGGTTTATAAGTAATCATCACTGACTGGGCACTTAACAATTATTCAAAGTTACAACCAATTCTCCAACAGTTACTTTTGACATGTCCACAGGCTTTCAGTGCTTTGTGCATGTGCACATATGCATGCACACACACAGTCAAATGATCACATATGAACAACTGCAAACAACTAAAATAGAAATTCTGCACTCAGATATAATCTGGAAGACTACAGTTGAGTCTTCTGGACCGGAGGTCCCCAACCAGTGGTCTGTGGACCACAGTGGTCCACGAGAAAATTTTGGTGGTCTGTGGCACACACCCAGGTGGAAGAACTCCAGAATGACCAATGTACCAGTCCTGTGACTAGAGCTCTGGATTATGAGACTGGCCAGGCAGCTTGTGGTAAGGCTGGAAATCACCACCGTAGAGCGTGCAACTTGCAACTTTGCAAGAGGTGAAAGATGTAAGAAATAGCATAGCCCTTGCTGGCTGGAATGAGTGCTGTTGTACAAGAAGGGGTGGGAATGGCAGAGCAGGCAGGCCGAAGCAACAGGTCTTGGCAGCCTGCGGCTCTTTCTTCCCCCAGGTGTGGCTTCCTGTTGGCTAAACTCACCACTGGCTGGCCCCATCCCTCGCCCTCCACTCCCACTCACTCCTCACCAGGCCTGAGAAGGAAAGGATGGTGGGGTGGAGATTTGCTCCATATTGCAAAGCAGGAGCAAAGCTTCATCTCTTGCTGATCTCATGAGTATTTCTTCCAGTCCTTGTTAGTGCTGCATGACTGGGAGACATAGAACTTCCTCTCTGCCCCAAAGCACTGGCTGGTCCCGATGAGAGAGATGAGAGAGACAGAGAAAGAGATGAGAGAGAGAGAAACAGAGAAATGAGAGAGAGAGATGAGAGAGAAAGATGAGAGAGTAACAGAAAGAGATGAGAGAGATGAGAGAAAGATAAGAAAGATCAGAAAGAATAAGAGATGAGAGAGAAAGAGAGATGAGAGAGAGAGATCCTGAGAGAAAGAGAGATGAGAGATCCTGTCTTTTTTGTGGAAAACAGGTCCAAATGACTGAATGTTTAAGATTGCAGAAATAGGCAGCCAAGCAAAGTGCATGAAGGACCCCATCCCATCACTGGGAGTCCAGGTGTTTCAATGAATGATGCACTGGATTCATATTAGTGATCTGCGCAATTTAAAATTATGAATTTAGTGGTCCCTGAGGTCCGAAAGGTTGAGGGACCCCTGTTCTGGACCACAATAAAGAAAGATTAAAAGAGAATTATCTGCACTATAGTTAGATGTATTATATGAATGTAATTCTTGTGTTCAGAAGAATAACATATTTTTCCTACAATGGAGGACATTATAAACTCCTTAAGAGAAGAATTTTAATACTTTATTCATATGGTCATGTTATCTACTAAAGGCACAGTTGATGCTAAATAATAAAGGGAGTTACAAGTATACAAAAAGAATACAAGTTAAAATCAGTTAACAAGCATATCGTTGCATTGTTTTTATTTATTTGATGTTCTTGGATAATCAACCCTCAATTATAAACAAAACAATTATGTAGTCAATGCAAAGAACTATTACAATAAAATTACTATTATTTTGGGTTTAAAAGAATTTATGGTTCTAGTAGAATTTTCAGAAGAAAAATTTGAAGTCCAAAGGATTAGAATTTGCAGGTGTTCAGGAAATGAGTGTCTATATTGAAACTGAAATGTTAAAACAGAAAATATTGAGATTTGCTCAAAATTGACTTATCTGTTTTGAGATGTACAATCAACATGTCCAATACTGTGTTGCATATGAATGTAGATAATTTACCTGATTTTCCCCCCATTACATATAAAATGTTCTTAGTACTATACTTGAAGGACACTTCTGAATAAGCATTTCCTAGAACTAATTGTTATATGTTGGAAAGAAATTTTCATTTGATTTACCACATTTCAAAAGAAGGTTGTATGTGCATACAATAAGTCTGTACAAAGCATTCTTTCAAATTCATTCTTTCAACATATATTGCAATGTGCAGATGATGTAAGCACCTCTCTATGTATAGTCTACTGTACATAAATGGGATGTGCTACATAACCACCATGGAGGCAATTTTTTCATGGTGGCAATCAGGAATGTTATTTTATCTTATTTTTCTTTTGCCACTACCTGAAATTCAGAATGAACTGTTGTTAAAATAACAATTCCAACAGTAAAAGATACTAAAAGATACAAATATTCTTTTAACAGCAGTTAATTCTGAATAAAATTTAGTTGATTTAACAAGGAAGCGATAGTCAGGAATAGAAAAAGATTGACAGGGTATCTAGAAAGATCAATTCTGTAGCTTGCACAGTAGTTTTGTACTATTTTGAACAGAAGGTTAGCATTCTTCCAGTAGAGCACTAAATCTATACAAATGAGTCATGCTTTAATTGACAGGGTGGTTCTCCCACTGACTGGTGATGTTGATAAAGTTAGAGGAGAGCAGCCATCACTGCAAAGGAAATGATTATAAAGTTCTCTAGCTGCAAGCCAAAACAATGGGCTGGCAATAGGAACACCAGCATTTTTGCTTATTTTTCTGTTAACTCACAAATTCAAACAAAGCACCTTAAGCTTGGGGGGAAAGCCTTATCTATACATGCATTTTTATTTGGCTGCATGAGTTTTTAAGGTAAGTAACTTTTGAATTATTTAAACTTTAAAAAATAATAATTTATTAAAGTAGGCCAAGAAATATATAGTTCATTAATATGATTAATTTTAAAAAAGTATCTGTGTCGTGTTACATTTAACTACCAGATGATAGAAAGGTAATTACGTGTAAAATCATATAGTACTATCACAGTGGTTCACATGGTAAGAACATTGGGTTGTAGTTTTACAAGCTTGCATTTGAGACTCAAATACTGCTGTGTTGCAGAATGAGTTCCCATAATTCTCTACAGCTCCTTGACAGGGAGTGAAAGGAGCTCCCATGTGCATCCCTCTGTGAAACAATGATGTCACCAGTAACCTGGAAGGTGGCTCTGGCATGACCGGGACAGGGGGAATCACAGCAATATTTTTTAGCAGAAAAGAATTAATGGTTTTACAAATTAACTTTTATAAATCAAAATGAAAATAAGCTTCCCAAGCTACAGGTGGTTCTCAACTTAACAACTGTTTGTTCAATAGCAATTCAAAATTATAACAATTCTGAATGGACTTACAATCCCTGGTCTAAATTCTGATTGTTGTAATACCTATGATCATGTGATCAAAATTCAAGTTCTTCTCAGTATGCATATCCTTACAACTGTGGGAGCTCTACAACTTCCCTCCGCTTCGCCCTGTGTTGGCTCTTGGGTGAAGGCTAATCTGCCTTTGTTTTTTTTTAGGAAAAGTTTTATTGGATTTTCACAAAATTAAACTTCTTTTTTTGAGAGCAACATGATTCCAAGTTATCACATCTCCATACAGACGTAATATCAGTTACATATTCATCTTTGTATTCAATTTCATATCTTATCACTATTTTGTCAATTTTTCAATAATTCTTCTCTTCCCTTACTTTCCTCAGCCTTATTTTATAATTATCTCATTCCTTTCTAATTCAATTACATATCTTTTTCTAAATTTCTATGTCTTTCTAGTCATTATACTTGTACTTTTGTCTGTCCTACTTACAGTTTCATAGATTCTTTTCCATCATCATCCCAAAAGGGAAGAGAAAGAAGAAAATTCCCTCCCCTTCCAGGCATTAAAAAGCAAGGTTCCCACTATAATAATCAAATAGAGCAGGGGTCAGCAGCCTTTTGGACCTCAGGGACCACCAATCTCATAATTTTAGATCCCAGGGACCACTAACCGGTTCTGTGGACCACTAACCGGTTGTGGGTGTGGCTTCATGATCATGTGACTGGCTGGGCATGGTTTGTATGTAAATATTATAAATATATAAGTATTGATTTTTTTTATAAAAAAGAGCAACTTTTATTCAAAATCAGGCAAAGCAGGCAGATTGAGTTGCTCACAGAATCACAGTTTCATTCAGAGATCTATCTATCTGCCATTGGCTAGCTCAGTCTGTCACATAAAATTTGCTTGCAAGCAAACTCATAAAATATGCTAGCAAGCAAACTTACAAAATTAACTCACAACATACAATGCATGCAAATATTGAATTTTTTATTTTTTAAAAAGCAACTTTTACCCAAAATCAGGCAAAGCACGCAGGCAGATTGAGTTGCTCACAGAATCACAGATTAATTCAGAGATCTATCTATCTGCCATTGGCTAGCTCAGTCTGTCACATAAAATTTGCTTGCAAGAAAACTCATAAAATTAACTCACAACACACCATGCATGTAAATATTGATTTTTTTTTTAATAAAAACCTTTACCCACAATCAGGCAAAGCAGACAGATTGAGTTGCTCACAGAATTTGCTTGCCGTGAGTCTGCACTGAATTTGCTTGCAAGCAAACCTTCAGCCTTAAGGGATGTTCGGCTGTACTGAGCCAAAGATCTAAAGACTAGCTAGAAAGCAAGAAATCCAACCATTTCCTAATCTAAATCTCCCAGCACAGCAGAACAGATGTTGGTGAGAAAAAGGAAAAATAGCACTTTAGCAGGCAAGTTTACTGGGTAAAGAATGAGTGGACGGGGAGGTTCCCGTGGACCATGTGGGTGGTGCAGTGTTTCTGTGCAGTCTAGATTAATTGCTTTGTGGGAGTGCTCTGGGGATGAGATTTCTCTGCAGCCCACCAAAATTTTCTCATGGCCCACCGGTTGGTAACCGCTGAAATAGAGTGTGTTACCCTTATATTTTAAAATTATTATCCTTTCAAATCTCATTAAACAGTTAATTTATACATTATACAATTATAACATTCAATTTCTAATATCTATTTTATATCATCTAACTCTTATCAACTGAATTCTGCTTGGTACTTTCCCTTAACAATACACACTTAATTCTAGAAAAAGAAAAATATATAAAAATAATAAATAAAATGATTAATCCATTCAAATTCATCCTGACAACTCATATTGATTTCATTATAAATCTTTCACATTTCTTTTCAATTGTATTTTATAAATTCTTAAAAACAATTAAATTATTTTCATTCATTCCTCTTATTTCCTAGCAAGCATTCCATTACATCACAATATCAGTTTTATCTTTCACTTTAATCACCGATGTTTCATATTTTCTAGTTCATTACTATTTCTAATATAACAACACTGTCTCTTGTACCCTTGCAGAATCCTCTCTTTTAATTTATATTTTTAACCATTATCTTTATGTCTTTTAAATAGGCTAATACCTTTAATCTTTGTACGTTTCCCCTGTTTCTTTATTGCCTGTTTCTGTCCCTTACAACTTCTTTTCCTTTTTATCTTTCCCTCTTTTTCTCTCCACACTTTTTGTCCCCTGTCTCTCTGATTCTCCCTTCTATAATCCTCTCGTCTGCTTCTTCCTAAAGATATATTTATTTTTCAAACTATTCTTTTTTTTTTAGTTGTTTCCCCAAGGCTTAAATGTTTAACTCCTTTCCCCCCTTTTTTCCATTTTATCCCACATTGCATTGTTTGGTCATTAAAGATGGCTTATTCTTTATCCAACCCTTCTTGTTCTTCAATCATTTCTTGTTTTTCATCTCCATTTCTAAAAATTGAAGTGCAAAGCCAAAGGATCCTCTTCCCTCTTGCGACTCTTCTTTCATTTCTTTTAAGTTCCATTTTTAATTCCTCAAGGAGTACTGCCATTTTAAACATTTTAAAGAACCATCCGATTGATTTTAATTCAAACCACTAAAAATCTAATCCAAAATTCCAAAAATCACCAACTAATCCAAAGTTCTTGCTTCTTTCTTCCACTTTTCCTTTCTGGGGACTCTGTTATATTGTAGCAAAGTTTCAGTTACAGAATATCCTTTGAAATTTTTTTAAAGTTTCACAGTTAATTCTTTTTATTTCCAGTAATACTCTCTCTTATTTTCAACTCCACCCTTTCTTCTTCTCTCCACTTTCCTCCTTTTGAGGGCTTTAGAATGTCCAAAAAATCTTTATTTTCCCTTTGACACTTTAATTTCAGTTTAGGATTATCTGTTAGTGTCAAAGTAAATCAATACAAATTTCTTAGTTAAGTCTCTTCATTTTTAACTTTCAAAGCCGATCGCAGCTATCAATGTGAGAAAGAAAAAAAATCTTTTTTCCTTTTCCCCTCTCTTCTCCACTGCTTTAAAAATCTTCTCTTAGAAATAATGTTCTTAAGGGCCTGTCACATTGGCCGACGGATGCAAAATGTTTGTAAAAAGGACACAGCGGATGAGGAAATGTTACATCCGTTGTTATCCACTCTCAAAAGTGCCCCGAATTTGCATAACCAGAGCTGACAACAACGGAAAGGAACGGACGGGGACAACGTAGCCAGGATGGAAAGCGGATGCTCCATGGAAGCCCAGCGGATGGAATCGGATGGAAGCGGATGGCACATCCACGGGGCTTCAGGGGGAGCACAACGAAGCAGACACGCAGTGGAAAGAGTGGATGCCGAGCGGATGAAGCGGATGCAGAGCAGAAGCCTAGCAGATGCCTAGCGGATGCCTAGCGGATGCAAAGCGTTCACTGCGCATTCGAGGAGGATGCATTGCGTAAGCCCCATGGATATAAAGGGAAGCAGCTCGTAAGCAGGTCACCATTCAGAGGAAAGATCTGCTGCCAGACACAGCTCCAGCCAGCCAGCCAGCAAGCCAACAACCATGGGGAAGAAGAGAAAGCCTATGGCATCTGCTGCCATCCCTGGCAAGAGGGACAGGGCCACCATCCCACCCCCTGGCCCTGACTCTGCTTCTGCTGGGACTTCTGTTGCTGGGGCTGACTCTTCTGGTGCTGGAGCTTCTGCTGGTGCTGCTCCTGGTGCTGGGACTTCTACTGGTGCTTCCTTTGCTGGCGCTGCTCCTGGTGCTGGGGCTTCTCCTGGTGCTTACTCTGCTAGTGCTGCTCCTGGTGCTGGGGCTTCTACTGGTGCTTACTCTGCTGGTGCTGCTCCTGGTGCTGGGGCTTCTGCTGGGGCTTACTCTGCTGGGGCTGCTCCTGGTGCTGGTGCTTCTGCTGGTGCTTACTCTGCTGGCACTGCTCCTGTCCTGCTGGTCCTGTTGGTGCTCCTGGTGCTGCTGGTGCTCCTGGTCCTGCTGGTCCTGCTGGTGCTCCTGGTCCTGCTGGCGCTGCTGGTGCTTACTCTGCTGCTGATGATCCTGGTCCTGCTGGCGCTGCTGGTGCTTACTCTGCTGGTGCTGCTCCTGGTGCTGCTGCTGCTGCTGCTGCTGGTGGTGGTCCTGCTTTTGCTGCTACTGTTGTTGTTGCTGCTGCTGCTGCTGGTGGTGTGGAGGAGCAGCCCCTACAACCTCGAAGCCCCTCTTATGAGGGCCCAGATGGCCCTGCCAGAGGGAGGAATAGGCATACGCAAGAACAAGAACGGGAGAGGAGGCAGTACTCCATCGAAGAGGAACATCAGGATGAGACGCTGGAATGGCTGAGGGAGAACGAGTATCTTTGGTGGAAGGGACACAGGCTCTATCGAGACACCAAGAGAAAAGAGGCTGCTTGTAGAGAGAAGGCGGAGATCCTGGGCTACACTTCGGAGGTGCTCCTCAGCTGGAAGCACATGCACACCTGGTACGGGAAGCTGCACCTCAAGAAATCTGGCCAGGCCACGGTCAAGCTGATGGACCAAGAGACCTACGTGATGGCCAAGTGCAGCTTCTTGGAGGATGAGATCCGCCACCGAGGAGCAGCCCCTCTCACAACCCTCTCTCTCAGGCAGCCCACAGAGAGCCAGTCCTCTTCTGGTCAAGAGTCAGCTCCTGTGTCCAGGCAGGTATCTGTGGAGCGTCCCACAACGGAGACCCCCCCGACAGCTGCAGATGCTTCCGTTCTGTACTCACTGCATCCGTTTTTCATACTCTCTGTCCGTCCAGCATCCGTCGACTGAGATTCCATCCGCTCAAAAAGTTTTGAGCTGCTCAAAACTTTTTGAGCAGAAAATGTATCCAACGCATCTGTTCTGCATCCGCAACACATACGGGGAACATCCGTCCTACATCCGTCGTCATCCATTACGCATCCGCTATATCCGCTAAGCATCTGCTGCGCATCCACGCAACTTGCATCCGCTCTAGTGGAAAACAGACATAGGGAGGAAGCGAAATGGACGTGGAACAGACATGCAGCATTAGTAGCACGGACGGAGAAAGGATGAAAGCGGATGCAGCTCGCATACAAAGCATTAAAATGCAAAAAATGTTTGCAGAGGGGATGTATCTCGGATATTTAGGATGTCTGCAGGATGCCTAGAGGATGCAAAAGGACACCGAGCGGAAAACCTATATTTCCTATAAAAAGGGGGAGGAACTCACCTGGATCTCACTTTCAGTACAGCAGCCCTGCGGTGCAGACCTCTTCAGCCTGAAAACTTTCAGATTCAGAATTCCACAGATGTGCCAGTTTACTATCCAAATAAAGGTAGCTTTGAGATATGTCTGTCTTGGAGTTATTGATTGGAATGGAGGTTTGCTGGAATGTTGACATTATCCCAAATCTCTAAACGAACTCTACTATCCCAAAAAGGGGGCTGTCAGGGGTGCTGAGCCCCAGCACTGATTCCAAAAATGGAGCAGTGCGAAGACTCAGTGAAGATGAAAGAAATGGAAGGAGCTCCAGAAGGGGCTATGGGACTGGACACCAGAGAACTAATTGGAACCTCAGCCTCTCTTCTGAAGAGGCATTGCAAGTGATAGAAGTGGCAGAAGAGAGACAGAGATTATGCACCTATCCCAAGGAGATGGATTCAGAGTACCAGCCTCAGGAGATGGATTCATGGAGGAACTGCCAGAGCTGAATACAGGGATGAGACCAGAGGAAAAGCTGCCTGAACACCTTTCTTTCTCCAGCCCTCCCCTAAAAGGACGTCTTATAAGGCAGAGTGGAGAAGTGGGGGGACGTTGGGATCAGACAACTCCCAAGATTGCAACCTGTGGCCTCCATCCCAAAGCCAGGCATTGGCAGGAATCCCAGAACAACTCCAGCAACTTAAGGTAGAAAGTTATGTCTCACAGCCACAACCTCTCCAGATGAGCTGAGTTCTAATGCAACCCACCTTTACTTTCCCTAGTCCAAGAATTGACTGGGGAATCACTGTGGAGTCTGTTGGGGGTGATCTGCAAATTGGCCCAGCCTGGCAGACCCAAGAAGCAAGGGAGAGACAGCAGACGTTAAAAACCCACAACCAGAAAGGAGATTACCCCCTGCAGAGAGTATTCTTCCAGGGTGTGGATTTTATCCTGGTCAAGGGTGGGTCTAATGCCAGTGGACATGTACCATCTGATTCAGGAGCACCCTGGGCCCAAAGAGAAGGAGCTATCTCTTCTCAGCAAAGAGATCTGCACAAGCAGCGGATGACAGCCATCCTCTTCCCATCGTGGAGAAGAATGTCACAAATGGCCTCTGCTCAGTATGTACTAATTCAGCTGTCCCTTGGGGCAACCCTGCAGGGGCCCTTCTTCCAGAGTGCCCCAACTGGCCAGCAGTTCCTAATACAGCCCACCTACCTGCCCAGGCTGGCTCAATACATTCCAGCTCAGCCCGCAATTGCTATGGCGATCCCACCCCCCCACCCTCAGACCAAATAGCTTTTAAAGCAATGTTTGACGGATGATGCGAACATTTTGCTTACTTTCTTACTCAGATATGGTCCCACATAGATTGGTTTGGAAATCAATATGTAACAGATTGTGACTTAGTTGCTGCAATCACAGATGGGATGAATGAGGGGGATGCTTCTGATTGGGTAGTTCAATTGCACTACAAAGAAGTGCCAGATGTCAATGCCTTCCTTGAACTCCTTAGGTTTAGGTTCAACTATCCTGATAGAATTGGAGAAAGTGAAGACAAAATAATGGAAATGAAACAAAGCAAGTGACCCTTAAAAGACTTTGTATGGGACTTTAGAAGGGTAGCAAGCAATCTCATGAACTGGCCTGAAAGAATACTTCTGCACTATTTCAAGAATGCTATTGGCCCAGAAGTTAAAAAACATGCCACATTAGAGGAATACCAGAGATGCTACAGGATTGGTATACAATGTCCCTCAGGCTGGACAGGGAAATCAACCCACAAAGAAAACCTCCTTCTGAAGGCCCTCCTAGGAGAACACTGACCAGACCTACTGAAGCTGCTCCTACCTGACCCACAAGGATTATAAAGTGCTATTAATGTCGCCAGAATGGCCATAGAAGAGATGACTGTCTAGCTCATGCACCTGTTTCACAAGCTCCACAATCAACGCCTAGTACAGCTGTCAGGGGTCAAAGAAATCCACAAAAGCCTCCAGACACTAGCTGGTTTGCTAGACACACTAGCAAAGTGTGTGGAAGCATGGAACTTCCGACCTGAGAAATTCTTCCTGGAGAAACCAATGAAGAAGACGACCCCATGTTGAGTGCTGCCATCTCCCTTTTACAGTTAAAATGAAATTGGTGGTGCCTGACATGGGGGAGGCAGGGGAGATAGAAGCCATCATAGATACTGGGTGCTCCAAATGCTTTATTGGCCACCCCATTGTTGAACAATTAGAAATAAAGACTAAAGCCCTGAAATGCCCAATCAAATTGAAACAAGTAGATGGGACTTTAATTGGGGGGATCCTGCGACCCAATTGACAGAGTTAATCAAACTAGAGAGAGCAGACACTGTAACCTCATACGTTTTGTAGTGGTTCCAAAAATGTCAGAATCTGTCATATTGGGGCTTGCTTGGCTGGATAAATGGGCTCCTACCATCAAGTGGGAAGATGGATACCAAAAAATCATAATTGGGATTGGCTTGCTTCCCCCCTTCCTCCAAAGATACTGCCACCCAACAGGGATCCACAATCAGATGCAGCAGCCACCACTTCAGACTCTCCTCCAAGTGTGCCCCAAGTCCCTAAAGAATACAGGGACTTAGCTGAGGTGTTCAGTGAAGAGGAATGCAACATCTAAACCCCCCCCCCCATCGAGCCGCTGATTGTGCCATAGAATTAGAACCTGGGGCAAAACTGCCAAAAACAAAGATGTATTCCATGATACCAGGTGAAATGACTTAGTTGAGGAAATACATCAATAACAATTTGGACTGAGGTTTCATTGAACCTGCCAAGTCCAAATTGGCAGCCCCAGTACTGTTTAAAGAAAAACAAGATGGTGGCTTGCACTTATGTGTGGATTTTAGGGGCATCAACATGGTATCAATAAAAAAACATGTAGCCCCTCCCCCTCATGAAGGACTTATTAAATAACCTATCAAAAGGCAAGGTTTTCACCAAGCTAGATCTGAGAGAAGTCTTCTACTGAGTTCACATAAAGGAGGGAGATGAATGGAAAACTGCCTTCAACTGCCTTCTGGGTAGTTTCCATTTCCAAGTCATGCCTGTCGGACTCCAGGGGGCTCCCACAGTATTTATGCAACTCATCAGTGAAGTGTTACATCCACACCTGTACAAAGGGGTCCTTGTCTACTTGGTGACATTCTTATATTCAGCGAAACCACAGAAGAATATGTCAAATTGGTCAGACAAGTACTGAAAAAAAAATTAGCTGCTGGTTTGGAGCAGTTCATGAGAACCAGTAGTTCTGGTGAGCATTTGGCCCCACCTATTTTCCCCTGTTGTTTTCTGTGCTTCATTTTGTTGTTTTAGAGCACAGCCGATTTGTGCAACAGAATGGTTTGCCGCAACACAGTTGTTTTATTCATAGGGGCTGCAATAGAAGGTAAGTATTAGAACTGAAAATGGGCCTTTTAAAATGCAGAGCACATGTGGGCACATGGGCACGTGAAGCCCATGCTCACTGAAGCAGTTGTTACACTGGTTGAATTGCACCACTGGCTAATACTAATAGTGCCAGAAAGAATGAAGCAACTGGCCCAAAGCTAAAATGATGCTCAGCTGTGGATGTATCTGGTGGTGAAAGGAAAGTCTGATGCTGTAAATATCTATACTCCATGTGAACCTGGAATGTAAGATCCATGAATCAAGGCAAGGTGGGCATGGTCAAACAAGAGATCACAAGTCTGAACATTGACATCTTAGGAATCAGCGAACTAAAATGGACAGGAAGGGGTGAATTTAATTTAGATGATCATCAGTTATACTACTGTAGGCAAGAATCCCTCAGAAGAAATGGAGTAGCCTTCATAGTCAATAAAAGAGTAGGAAAAGCAATGCTGGGATACAATCCCCACAATGACAGAATGATCTCAGTGTGAATCCAAAGCAAACCATTCAACACCACAGTAATCCAAATCTATACCTCAACCACTGGTGCCGAAAAGGATTAAATTGATGGGTTCTATGAAGCCATACAGCATCTTATAGAATTAGCACCAAAAAATGATGTCCTTATCATCATGGGGGATTGGAATGCTAAAGTAGGAAGCCAAAAGATAACTGGAATAACAGGCAAATTTGGCCTTGGAGTACAAAATGAAGCAGGACACATGCTGATAGAATTTTGTCAAGAGAATATGATGGTCATAGCAAACACTCTTTTCCAACAACCCAAGAGATGACTCTACACATGGACATCACCATCAGTAGTCAACACAGAAATCAGATTGTCTGTGTTCTCTGCAGCCAAAAATGGAGAAACTCTATACAATCAGTAAAAACAAGACCAGGAGATGACTGTTGCTCAGACCATGAGCTTCTAATTGAAAAATTTAGGCTTAAATTAGAAAATGTAGGGAAAAGCATTAGGCCACTTAGAACTAAATCATGTCCCTGATGAATATACAGTAGAGGTGACAAATATTTTAAAGAATTAGATCCGATAGACAGAGTACCTGAAGAACTATGGACAGAGGTTCACAACATTAAACAAGAGGTAGCAACTAAAACCATCCCAAAGAAAAAGAAATGCAAGAAAGCAAAATGGCTAACTGAGGAAGCTTTGCAAATAGCTGAGGAAAGAAATAAAGTGAAAGGCAAGGGAGAAAAAGAAAGTTCTGCCCAACTGAATACAGAATTCCAGAGAATAGCTAGAAGAGAAAAGAATTCCTGCTTAAATGAACAGTGTAAAGAAATAGAAGAAAACAACAGAATAGGGAGGACCAGAGATCTCTTCAAGAAAATTGGAGATATGAAGGGAATGTTTCAAGCAAAGATGGGCATAATAAAGGATCAAAATGGCAAGTACATAACAGAGGCAGAAGAGATTTAACCCTATGTCCCACTGCACCAACGGATGCAAAGAGGATGTAAAACGGACAAAAAAGCTTGCCATCTGTTGGAAAACGCGATGTATCCGTTGTGTACTCACTGTGTATGTGATTCATACACTCTATCCGTCAAACATCCGTCTACTGCTATTTCATCTGCTCAAAAAGTTTTGAGCTGCACAAAACTTTTTGAACGGATGAACTTTCCGCCGCGTAGGATCTACATCTGCGACATATACAGGCAACAAACATTCTACGTCCGTTGTCATCCGTTACACGTCCGCTGTATCCTCTCGGCATCCTCTGGGCATCCCCGCAACTCACATCTGCTGCAGCTGAAAGCGGAAAGAGGGAGGAAGTGAAAGGTACAAGGAACGTCCACACAGTGTTAGTAGCAGAGAAATAGAAAGGATGAAAGCGGATGCATCTCGTATATAAAGGATTAAAATGGACAAAACGTTCATATATGGGACGTATCTCGGATATTTAGGATGTCTGGAGTATGCCTAGAGTATGTGGAAGGACACCTAGCAGAAAAACAACATTTCCTATAAAAAGGGGGAGGAAATCACCTGGATCTCAGTATCAGTCCAGCAGCCCTGGTGTGTAGACCTCTTCAGCCTTGCTCTTGCTCTTCCACATCATCCATTGATGTCCACCATGGATCATCGCACACTCCTTTTGGTAACCGCCATCATTCAACACCAGAACCAAGCCCTCTTCAGACTCCCAGGTTGACCAAGCAGAGCACAAGCTTCCATCCCAGCCTGGACCCTGGACTGAAGGTGGCACTGACTCTGCACCACCTGGCCTCTGGAACCACGTACAGAAACATGCAGTATGCCTGGAGGGTGCCACACAACACCATCAGCAAAGTGGTCAGAGAAGTGGTGCAGGCCATCATTGAAGAATACGTGGAGGAGCTCCTCTACTGCCCCACCACTGAAGAAGGATGGAAGAAAGTTGCAGAGCAGTGGTATCAGAGGTGGAACTTTCCCCACACCATTGGAGCTATAGATGGGAAACACGCAAAGCTCCACCCAACTCAGGGTCCTCTTATCACAACTACAAGGGCTTCTTCAGTATTATCCACTTTGCCATGGTTGATGCTGACTACAAGTTCATGTACATTGATGCTTCAGGCAACAGGTCTGCTTCAGATAGCCAGGTATACAACGCCAGTGACCTCAAGGATGGGCTGGAACACAACCTCATCATGGGTTTTCCAGATCCAGACCCCCTACCCAATGATACACAAGATGTGCCCTACTTCATCGTGGGTGATGACGCCTTCTCCTTCAGAACATACCTCATGAAGCCCTATAGTTCCAGATACCTCACCCATGAAGAAAGGATCTTCAACTACAGGCTGTTCAGGGCAAGACGGGTGGTGGAGAACGCCTTTGGCATCCTGGCCAACAGGTTCCAGGTACTTCTCACCACCATGCAGCATCACCCAGGGACTGTGAGGAGCATCGTGGAAGTTCAGGGAAGAAGCAGCGCAACCTCCTGAAACACTGGTGCAACTCCCCAGCTGAAGCAGTGGAGTGGCAAGACAGGATGGTAGATGCTTAATGGATGCTTCCTTGAGCCTGTCTCATCACACTGATAAGATTGTGCCATGTATGTTGAGTGGCCTTACAATGAATAGGGCATTAATAAAGAGTTTTGTTTATTTTGAAATGTGTTGATCAATGAATAAATTGTTATTGATAATAAAGGGCCATAGGTGTGGCAGTTGGAAGGGTGGACCATACAGTCCCACTATGCTTGCACTGGAGGCTTATCTATCCCACAACTATCCTTACCCATCCCACAACTATCCTTACCCATCCC